>NIVC01001937.1:212500-220248 GCA_002269645.1 Macrostomum lignano
CACCCAATGCAGCACCTATGATAGCAGCACCTATGATAGCAGCACCCAATGCAGCACCTATGATAGCAGCACCTATGATAGCAGCACCTATGATAGCAGCACCTATGATAGCAGCACCCAATGCACACCTATGATAGCAGCACCCAATGCACACCTATGATAGCAGCACCCAATGCAGCACCTATGATAGCAGCACCCAATGCAGCACCTATGATAGCAGCACCCAATGCAGCACCTATGATAGCAGCACCCAATGCAGCACCTATGATAGCAGCACCCAATGCAGCACCTATGATAGCAGCACCTATGATAGCAGCACCTATGATAGCAGCACCTATGATAGCAGCACCCAATGCACACCTATGATAGCAACACCCAATGCAGCACCTATGATAGCAGCACCCAATGCAGCACCCAATGCAGCACCTATGATAGCAGCACCCAATGCACACCTATGATAGCAACACCCAATGCAGCACCTATGATAGCAGCACCCAATGCAGCACCTATGATAGCAGCACCCAATGCAGCACCTATGATAGCAACACCCAATGCAGCACCTATGATAGCAGCACCCAATGCAGCACCTATGATAGCAACACCCAATGCAGCACCTATGATAGCAGCACCCAATGCAGCACCTATGATAGCAACACCCAATGCACACCTATGATAGCAACACCCAATGCACACCTATGATAGCAACACCCAATGCACACCTATGATAGCTACACCCAATGCAGCACCTATGATAGCAGCACCCAATGCAGCACCTATGATAGCAGCACCCAATGCAGCACCTATGATAGCAACACCCAATGCAGCACCTATGATAGCAGCACCCAATGCAGCACCTATGATAGCAACACCCAATGCAGCACCTATGATAGCAGCACCCAATGCAGCACCTATGATAGCAACACCCAATGCAGCACCTATGATAGCAGCACCCAATGCAGCACCTATGATAGCAACACCCAATGCAGCACCTATGATAGCAGCACCCAATGCAGCACCTATGATAGCAACACCCAATGCAGCACCTATGATAGCAGCACCCAATGCAGCACCTATGATAGCAACACCCAATGCAGCACCTATGATAGCAACACCCAATGCAGCACCTATGATAGCAGCACCCAATGCAGCACCTATTACAAAACATGTGAGATTGCTAACGAGCAAAAATTAGAAAAAAGAGTAACAAGCTACAGACGAGAATGGATGCCAAAAGAGACCATCTCTAATCACTCGGAGTGTTTATTACTTATTACTGTTTATTAAAGTGCTATTCTACAAGCGGCTTTTCTCACTTATAAGATTATCAGATCGCATACAAAGGCTAGCTAAAATGAATAAAATGCATCTTTAAGCGTCTTTTAAATCCAAGCAATCAATGGTGCAACTTGGCCGCTGCGCCCTTGGAATAGGCGAATGGCAATGGCGGATCGGCCGGCAGGTCGGACGGCAGCTGGTCGAGCACCAGCCGGCCAAGCAGGCCCTGGTTGAAGTGGCGCAGCAGGGCCTGCGCTCCGGCTACCAGGTTGGGCCCGTGCACCAGCTGGCCGGTGTGAAAGTTGCGGTGCGCCTGCACCAGGCGGTGCTTCCGGCAGATGCCTGGGGTTTGGGATTGATGACTCTGTCTATATTGGAGGCCGGAACTGCAGCTGCGAACTGGAAATCTCACTACTTGAATCTCACCACAATCCGTTAAAATTAATATTAACCTGACTGGGAATCTCACCTATGCAGATAGCAATCAGTATGGAAATCTCACCTATGCAGATAGCAATCAGTATGGAAATCTCACCTATGCAGATAGCAATCAGTATGGAAATCTCACCTATGCAGATAGCAATCAGTATGGAAATCTCACCTATGCAGATAGCAATCAGTATGGAAATCTCACCTATGCAGATAGCAATCAGTATGGAAATCTCACCTATGCAGATAGCAATCAGTATGGAAATCTCACCTATGCAGATAGCAATCAGTATGGAAATCTCACCTATGCAGATAGCAATCAGTATGGAAATCTCACCTATGCAGATAGCAATCAGTATGGAAATCTCACCTATGCAGATAGCAATCAGTATGGAAATCTCACCTATGCAGATAGCAATCAGTATGGAAATCTCACCTATGCAGATAGCAATCAGTATGGAAATCTCATCTATGCAGATAGCAATCAGTATGGAAATCTCACCTATGCAGATATCTCTCACCCTGCGATCAAAGCAATTAAATAAGCGCCAACCAACCTGCCAGCAGGTCCCGCACATCGGTGACCGGGCCCTCCAGATCGTACAGCTTAACATAGCTTCTCTCGCCTCGAACGTTGAGCAGGTGCAACAGGTAGTCGGCGATAACCTGCGAGTCGATCTGGTTGAGATCCATGCAGCCGCAGGCGCCCAATTTCAGCATGTTGCCAATGTCGTCTTTGAACTCGGGATCAAGGATGCCTGGCGAGTCCAGTACGTATACAGGGGGGTCCTGGCACACCTGCGTTATTAAAAATTGTTAGATATTTTGTACTAATTAGGCTAATGCAGAAGGATGCTTTCAATTCGAGACTGGATATTGAGACTTACAATGCCGACTTTCACTGTATTATCTATATTAAGGGTGAGATTCCAATCCTACATACCATCCCAAGTGTAAGACTCCCATCCTACATACCCTCCCAAGTGTGAGACTCCCATCCTACATACCCTCCCAAGTGTGAGACTCCCATCCTACATACCCTCCCAAGTGTGAGACTCCCATCCTACATACCCTCCCAAGTGTGAGACTCCAATCCTACATACCCTCCCAAGTGTGAGACTCCCATCCTACATACCCTCCCAAGTGTGAGACTCCCATCCTACATACCCTCCCAAGTGTGAGACTCCCATCCTACATACCCTCCCAAGTGTGAGACTCCCATCCTACATACCCTCCCAAGCATACATGCGCAACCTCCAAATTTCGGTCGGCCATGCGACTTAGTTTTAACAAAAATGCGACGTATTTTTGGCCAAAAATGCGACTTACATGTAAAAAAACCCGAAAGCAAAATTAACGCAACTTTGGGTAAACGGCAGGAGTAACTATGACTGTCTTATAAAGCCAAAATGCCTCGTCAGCTACTTAGTACTACTACTCTGTGTTTTTTCGGGTTGGCATTTTTGCGACTTCCTTGGTTGGCCGCCAAATCGGTCGGCCGGATCGGCCGACTGTTGCGCATGTATGCTCCCAAGTGTGAGACTCCAATCCTACATACCCTCCCAAGTGTGAGACTCCCATCCTACATACCCTCCCAAGTGTGAGACTCCCATCCTACATACCTCCCAAGTGTGAGACTCCAATCCTACATACCCTCCCAAGTGTGAGACTCCCATCCTACATACCCTCCCAAGTGTGAGACTCCCATCCTACATACCACACTACAGGCGGGATTTCCTGCCTGCTCAATGAAGCCCACCATAGCAACGCACCAGTATCCGTTCTCCAACAACCCGAGTCACGCCGGCCAGTTTGCCAACCCTGGCGGCGGCCTTCTTGCCGGAGTGATAGGTGCGCAGTGCATTAATTAGGGAACTCTTGCCAACATTTGGCACGCCGGCAATCATGATGTTGAATTCGCGCTTGTCTGGCCTGAACTGCGAGGCCAATTGAAGCAGGCCGGACATCAGGCTGGTCAGGGTGCGGCCCTGTGAAGGTAGGGGTGTAGGGAAGGAGACTAAAGCTGGCAGAATAGTGAATCCTTATCATAACTAAAACGGCCCTTTTCAGGGCTTATAAAATAAATTTATTATGTATTAATGTATTCTAAGTACTAATGTTCGTGAAGTTTTTTCTATAATTTATTAACCAACTAAATACTTTCGATGGAACCCGATCAAGATTCATTAGTTAAAATCTAATATTTATCATTAGGGATACACAACACAAGCCAAGCTCAAACTATTGGATTCCTTCATCCGCTTCTTTGTGAAGATAATATTTACCACAATTTTCACTCTCTTTGGTTGGGTGTCCCATATAAAGCGGAAACGGTCACAAAACATGAGTCACAAATCACAATAAACAGTCACAAAACACGGTCACAATGAACAGTCACAAAGCACGCTTACGATTAACAGTCACAAACACAGACTGGGTTTTTTAAAGGTTGGAAATCCAGTTGCCAATGGCTATTTTTGGTTGCCCATTGGCAACTAGCCAAATTCTTGAGGATAAATATTTCCAAGACACTAAATTTTGAGTAACATGTACATATTATACTAACAATAACAATAACAAACTAACAATTCTATCATATCATATCAATTCATATGGCGCTTTTTTACACTTACAAAAACAATTTTTGAAATTGGCAACTGGCACGGGGAAAATGAAGTTGCCAGATTGGCCTCTGATGCCTAAAATCCAGTTGCCAATGGCTTTTTTGGGTAGCCAGTGGCTACCGTATGGCCTAAAAAAACCAGGAACACAGATACAATTAGCAGTCACAAAGCACGGTCACGATTAACAGTCACAAAACACGGATACAATTAGCAGTCACAAAACACGGTCACAGTGAACAGTAACAAAACACGGATACAATTAGCAGTCACAAAACACGGTCACAGTGAACAGTAACAAAACACGGATACAATTAGCAGTCACAAAACACGGTCACAGTGAACATTTACAACACACGGTCACAATGAACAGACACAAAACACGGATACAGTTAGCAGTCACAAAGCACAGTCACAGTGAACAGTCACAAAACACGGCCACAAAACAGTCACCTGCTGACTGGACATAAAAAACGTCACAAAGCACGGTCAAAACACGATAACAGGCTACAATCGTCGCAGGCCTAAATGATGGCGAGTTTAGTTTTTATCGGTAATAAAAATTGACAAAGGCACAAAAATAAACGCATTCATATAGCAATGCACTACAGAATGCTGCACCAACCAGTTCAGCTGACGAAGTGCGCAGGCTGCAGTGAAACACACGACTGCTGGGACCCTCGCGCTCCTCCATAAACCGCTTCCAGGACGCTCGAGCGCTGGGCGCCACCAAGTCGCCTTGTTCAGCACAAGGGCGTGCGGCCTGGCAGCCCGGCTGTCCTCAAACAGGCGAGCCCGACCAGTTATTGGGATGCGAGCGTCGTGTACTTCAACAAATGCATCGACCGCGGCCAGCTTCTGGTTGATGCGCTTCCGACCTTTGTGTATATGGCCAGGGTGCCACATTAGGCTTTCCTTGGACACAGTCGCAGCTCATGGCGGTTTCTTGTCAAGCTTGATTGGGCGTCGGCACTGTTGCCATGGCAACACCGGAGACTGCGCCAATAGATGATGCGCTGCTGCATTGGCAGCTTGTTGCAAACAGTGGCAGCCTTAAAAATCGTTAGAAACAATTTCAGATGAATGAGACCTTCTTATAATATCATTATTATTGCACAAGGGCTGTGCTGTGGGCATACATGCGCAACTGCTGGCCGACCTGGCCGATCCGGCCACCGTAAATTGTGGTAGACGAAGTAGCGAAAATGCCCACCCCAAAGAACAGACGTGGTACTATACTAATTAGCTGACGAGGCACTTAGCCTTAATAAGCCAGCATAGTTACCCCTGCCGTTTACCCAAAATTGTATTAATCTTGCTCTAGGGTTTCTTTCACAAGTAAGTCGCATTTTTTGTCAAAAAGTAAGTCGCATGGTTTAACCTGTTCTTATAGTTTAACCCTCAAAAGGTTAAGCCACAATAACAGAAAAGGCTCTATAAGAAATACATGGCAATCTTTCCTTACTTTCCACTCCCCTAAAAATTCTAAGAAAATAACAAGGTACTGTGAGGTAATATTTATTTTAAATAGTATTTTTCTTATAAAATTTATCTTTCAAGAAAAGTTAGGTCAGGATATAGTTCACTTTAAAAATATAATTAGCTTATTCTATAATAAATTTATTTAAATAATTAGCCATATATTTAGTAAGGGACAGCTTTATTTCTAATAGTCACAATTTCTAATACTCTAATAATCTAAAATAATTTTAAATTGCTAAATTTCCAATAATCTCAAATTTGCTATTAAAGTGGTGAATCTCATTTCCCATTTAAGGGGATTCTAATTTTCTTAAAGATAGTTATAAAATATAATAAAAGCTTAGTAATTACAACAATATTAGAGGTCAACATGAAAATAAAATATTTTATAGTTAGTTCTAATTAAATTTATTTTAAAATCAGTAATTTTTTAGGAAAAATTATTATAGGCCTAACTTAACTTTTCTTTAAAAGATCATTTTAATTAGTTAAAAACATTTTTTAGAATTTATAAAAGGTACAAAAAGGATTTAAAAAATGGCCTATCATGGGCCCATGAGACCCTAAGACTTTATTAAAGGGTTAAACATTTTATTTAATTGTTTTTATTTAATAATCAAATTAATAATAGTCCTAATTTTTATAAATTATATACTATCTTACTTACAATTATTAATAGGCATATATCATCTATTAGAAATAAAGGTTTATTAAGTTTAAGATATAATAATAATATAATTTTAACAATTTAAAAATATTTAAATGGAAAGCTTACTCAATCTTAAAAATCCTTTTAATAATATTAATATTTAATATATGCTAATATTTAAATTTATGCTAGATGGCTAGCTAAGTCAAGATTAAAAATAAGAATAAAATGCACAAAACTTTTGTAGCCAACAAAGAACAAGCTTGAATTATATGATAGTGATAAATACAAATAAAAATTGATTAGAAAGATGCATACCAGGGTAGAATTTAGGGGTCGGACGTGATCACGATTGTGATCACGATTTCATGAATTCAGACCATTTTTTTCACGATCGTGATTTCCTTGAAACCCGTTCATGATCCAGTCATGAATTTCTGCTTTATTACATTTTTATTAGAATAACTTTTCTACTTGGTTTACCAAAATGTGAATACAAATGTGTAAAAGAGTAATAAATTTTAAATTTGTTGACTTGACAGCATTACTGAGTAGCTATTATCAATTTATAAATATTTCTTTTCTTGTTTTGTTATTTTCAACACTTGTAACTTACGAGCTCAAAATATGTGTATGCAAATATAAATTTACGATCACAATCACAATCACGCCCGACTTTGAAAATTTCATGAAATTTCACGCCGACTAAAATTTTCTGCTCATTTGACCTCTAGGCCTAGTAGAATTCATCCCAAAAACAAATAAAATGTTTTTTGCAAAAAGTAAAAAATTGAATGTATATTGCTATTGGTGCAAGTCTTCATTCAAAATAAAATATTGTGAGGTACTAAAGCCTAAGGGCAACTTATCCATTACCTAAAAGGCTAATAGATAAGCAAAACTATCTATTTCTTAGACTCTTTAGAAAGGGGACCACATTGTAAATATTGGCACCACTAGATCTACCTGAAAGACTGCAGCACTAGTTGCCTATGGTTGCCAGGGCTTAATGAAATAGATAGCAACACCTCCTTGCTATATCCAGATGTATGTATGGAGCAACTTGCAGGCTACAGCTTAGTCAAGTAAATCAAAGCCTGAATGTGAATGAGCTTTAATAAATTTATAATGACACCAGGCACTAGTATTTCTATTGCTACATTTAAATTCAACAATATCCATGCCCTTCTAGCAAAAAAATCTATTGTTTTGTGCACTTTTCTTGGTCAAATTTTTTTGTTTTGGCATGCTTGATGATATATTATATATAAAGTAGGCTTACATGAATACCT
>NIVC01001938.1:0-185000 GCA_002269645.1 Macrostomum lignano
TGTTGCGACAGTCCTCTCAATGTTAGTCACGATATTACAGGGCTGTTATCAGTAGGCATTTGTCTGGCAGACACATCAGCGCCAAAACATCGGATATAGAGTTCCATATTGAAGAGCAGTGATAGCAATTCATTGTTCTCTTCACAGCCAAGTCGACCAACTCGCTGTAAAAATTTGCTAATCTTGTTCTGACTGAAATCTCCATTTTGTGGCAGTGCAGGGTAAAGATTATCACTGATTTCATGCTGAATGGACCGCACGTCTCCATGCATGTAGCGTATAATGCTATTTGGGTTTCTCATGTTAATAATAATATACCTTGGATTGCTGCATGATACCTCTTTAATGCGGATGTTTGTTCTAGTTTCGTTTCGCTCATCTCGACACATGTAGGCCCGTGTATGCAACATCAATGTCCTTTCTATTGCCTTAAGATAGTCTGCTTTTAGTGCAGTCTTTGGCTCAATGACTTCCAAATACAGCTCGATTCGGTTAGCTTCACCTCCATCCTTGTGTGATCCGCCCCAGTCCACAACACTCTATGCGATCATCTCTAGTCATCCTAAAGGTGTAGCTAAAGTTACTGTCAGTCGATTAAATGTATTACAGAATCCACTCATGAATCTCAGTGGTACAAAATACATCAACAGAACCGATACAGCGGGTTCTTAGCAGCATCATCAGCACCTTTGCAATGCATAGTTGTATCTCTTCTTCCTATTTTTATAACCACTGTCATTGATATCTCCTTCTTTTTCGTCTGCAATAAAACCCGCACCACTTCCCAACTGAATAAAATCAGGATTCTCGATCAAACAATGAGCGTCATAGACAATTCCAAAGTTGGCGATTCGCTCCAACTCAGTGCTCCCATTCGATACACTAAACTCCTTGAACATGTACGCCCAAAGTTACTGATCAGAGCCACATCCATCATGCTTGTCAACGTTAGCACGAGCCGCATCCGCACTACCCTTTGTCTTGAATTGAAATGTCATATGGAAGCCGCTCTTAAGCTGTGCACACTAACCAAAGACGAACATCCATTGTATGTAAATGTCAGTGTTTGACCAGGACCAAGATATAGTTTCATTCTGATTTTCCTGACTGGGAACTCTTACCTGAGTCGCTTTGATTGTGCTATCATCACTCAAAATAGGCTTGTTAATTCTGTAGAAAACTGGTGTCAGTGGGTCGTCAATTTTTTAACTAAAAATAAAATAAAATAAGAAATGAAGCGAAAAAGTACACAGCAGATATCTGAATTGGAAAAGCTAGCACAAGCAGAGAAACGATTTACTGGGCTAATAAATAAGGAGCAACAATCCTACAATGAGTTTGTCCAAGCAGCCACAGAGTTTCAAAAGGCTTTGGGCAAAATTCCAGAAGCACCACAGATACAGCCGCAACCACAGACACGACCGCAACCACAACAATCACAACCACAACACACACAAACAGCAACTAAAAGTGACAGATAACATTTTTGGACCAGTAGAGCGTGTAGAACATGATGGGAAATATGTATTTGGAATAAGTATGTGGAGAAAAAATATTTATAATGAACCAGTGGAATATTATATCGACATAAATAAGAAACATATTTCTGTTGTCAAAGGCTCGGAAACTAAGAGCATTCCTTTCACAGAAACCTTACTGAATTTTATGACCAAGAACCAAGAGAGAATCTCGGATAAGCAGCTAGAACTACAAGATCTAGTGACTTTTTCTCTTGCTAGAGATATAGAAATACTAAAGGTCCCAGAAGTTCTGAAACACATGTACGATAGCGGTGTCAACCTGACTAGATTCAAAAAGTACAAACACTTTAAACAATGGTTCGATTTGCCAGATCAGGCGAAGTCATAAAATATCTAGAAGCAACAACAACAACAACGCACAACACAACCACAGACGCACAGCAGCAACATTTTACAGAAGACTCAGGCAAATGAAAAATGCAGATCCGACTCAAGTAGCTAAATATAAAAATGATCACCCAGATGCCTGGCAACACTTAGAACAACACTCTCCAGATCGAATGAACAGAATCAAGCAAAGAGTTTTCAAACCTCAACAAAGACAGGCACCACATGACAGTTCCATCTCTGAAGTGAGCAGTCTTTTGCATCACCCCTCCAGCAGCTACAAGCCCAACCAACTCCACAACCAAGACCAACCGCCTCAACTGGAAAAGGAATTTCTGAAATCTACAAGCGAGTAGCGTTCTTCTAGGAGCGCAAAGACCGGAATGAAAGATGAAAATAGAAAAGAATTTGTCAACATCCTGGACAAAATGCTTGAGAGAAAATACATCGATAAGAGGCGAGAGAGCTTCTGCTTTCGCGTTCAACAAAAAATAATTTATTTCAAGTAAAAATGCCACTTATTTTCGAAAAAGACATTGACAAATACTATGACAAAGAGGAACTTAATCTTATTAAACGTGGATCTGGACTTTTCCTGCAGGCCACTATCCAAGAAAAGAACGCTCTGGGAATGGCCTTGCTGATTTGATCGCTCAAGGGCCAAGATTTTTAAGGTCATTGGAGAGAACAAAGAGAACATCAAGAACGTTGCCGAAGCGGCTGGCAGTGTAGCCACAGCAGCCAAAAAGATAAAGGATACGTAACACTGTAACACCTGTAACTGTACCTGTACTGTAACACCTAAACAAGAGATTCAACCGCCTGCTCCGCTGGCTCCGCTGGCCCCAAATCCAGACAGTGTAGACCCTGCAGTCTATGAGAAGATGAGAGCAAGCATTAAAAAAGGAAGTGGTTTCAAATTTGACTAAAGGTACTTTCCGAGGGTACAAGAAATGTAAAGGTACAAGACTAGTCCTAAAATGACACATCTAAGTCCTAAAATGGCACATCTAAGTCCCAAAATGACTCATCTAAGTCCCAAAATGACACATCTAAATCCCGAAATAACACATTTCTAAATGTTTTATTATTAAAAAATTTTCATCATAGAAAAAATGGACTTTTCAAACGACTTCAATCCTCACTGGACCGTAATCAGATTAAGTTTTCTCATCACGAGTCAATCCCGAGTCACTTCAGATGCATTGTTGTTGGTTCATCAGGTTCAGGTAAACATTCAGAGTCTTTAACATGCTTGTTAGACCTGGCTTTATCGACTATGACACTCTGCACATCTACTCTCCCACACTGTATCAAGATGAGTATAAAATGCTGATTTCTGGATTGCAAAAAACTGAACAAAGAGGACATTATTCAATGTTTTAATAACAAATGAGCCTTCCCAGTAACCCAGAAATTGTAGCTGCCGAATATGCAAAGCACCTCAAAGACAATGAAAAATGGCAGAACATTAAAGTGTTCACCTATGGAGATCCGCAGGTGATCCAAAGACCAAACTTCTACCCATCCAGATGAGCTAGAAAAGGGGAGAAAGCATTTGATCGTCTTTGATGATTGTATGACAGGCCCACAGAAGCAGATAGAAAACTATTTTACAAGAGGACGACATAACAATTGTAATGTAATTTACATTGCACAGAACTGGTTCGAGCTCCGAACAAAACAATTCGTGGGAACTGCAATCTGATTCTCCTGTTTCCAACCATTCCACAGGACAGGCTAAAAATATTTTACAATGAGGTCATTGCGCCTGCCTATTTTATAAATCCAACAAAAAACTCAAGCAGAAAGATTTCACAGGAGGAATTCGTTAATCTTTGCTATGACAAGTGGAATCAGCCTTACCAGTTTGTGATTATCAGCAAAGAAAAAGAACTGTAATTTAAAATTTGCTATTAAAAGATGTCGATAAACTTTGCAGGTGAATCCATTTCTAGCAACAGCGCTCTTACATCAGCTCAAATATCCATCCTTGACAGGCGATATATCAACAGCGACGAAGAGATCCCAGAGATCAAACTGAATAAAAACAGACTGAAACAATTAGAGCGCTCCATGCACCAGCTATAGATAAACATAGAAGATCTCCGCATAAAAGTAGCCAGGCAGAAGTTTGAAAGTGATAAGCTTTATGTACTGGTTGTACACGCAACTAATGAAGTTAGGTCAGAAATAACTTTGGCAGTCTCGCAAATCAATGGCTTAAGAACAAATTTAGCATCGACAATTAATCTTCTGAGAAATTCCACCGATAGACGGATGCGCATTCTTGAAGAAGGAGTTTTCACAAACACAGGTAAAGTGAGGAATTTAGAAGAGTTCATGACTCAGTCAACAGCGTTGCATGATCAAATCAAAGTAAGAATTGATGCAATTAAAGTCTTTGTAGATTTAGTTTTTACCGAATGGCAGAAATCGTTGAGAAGAATCGGTCGTCTTGAATGCTTGCATAATCTCAAAAACATTGACGCTGAAGAGGCACCACAGACAGCAAGGGAAATAAGTGATCCAACCGACTTGTTTGAGATCAGACGTAGAATGGAGCTCACAGACATTGAATAGGCAGATTCGAAGAGACCCGTTGCCGTGACTGCAGACGAAGCAATCAACCGTAAAACAAATCTAACACCACCAACTAGTTGTCGATTTTTTTTTTTAAAATTCCCTAAAAAATGGATGCTCAAAATTCTCTTTAATATCAGAATGCTCCCACAGCTCCCACAGCACCTAGTGCACCCCAATATGAGCAGCAAAAACTCTACCCTGTCATTACTTGTAACTCTCAACAGTTTCGACTGGTGGAGATTCAAAAAATGCGCGATGATATTGAAAAAAAATATTTTCCGCAACACAAATAAAATTAAGCGCTATGACAGGCACTGTAAATTTTTCGACTACAGCAATATGATTCTAGGATCTGTGTCTGTTCTAACTGGGTCTGCTGCAGCTGTCTCGGTGTTGCCAGCCATCACAGTCCCAATCGCAATTCCACTTGGTTCAGTAGGTGCTGCATGTGGACTTATTTCAGCAATTACTGGAGCAGTAGCGCGAAACAGGCGAAAAAAACTAAAGCAGCTACAGGAGAAGCAAGTAAAAGAGAAAGGGATGCACACATCAATCATAGGGTACATTTCAAGGGCAATCGAGGATAAGTTCATTTCAGAGGATGAGTTCAAAACCATTCAGGATCTTTATGACCAATCAATTCGAATGAACTTGAACATGGTCGGTACTGATGACATGAGTCAGCTGAAAAATGAACTCGAGAAAGTTTTTCAACATTATGCGGCAAGAAATTCGGCAAGAAGGACGACGAGAAATGCACAATGAACCCTTATGAAACACAGCCAAGAATAATTTCCTTGTAGGTCTTTCGTGTTTTGGTCATTGCATACAAAACAGTCATGCACAGCTCACCGCAAATATCACTGCTAAGACCTTGAAGAATAAAGTCTGAGTGGTAAATTTTTTTATTATTTTTCCCCTTCATATAATTTCTTAGCTCTTCTGGTACTGCCGTCCCATAGCTATCAAAGTAATAACACTTGTGCTTGCGATCGGGATCAATCCCAATGAGATCCTGGCTTATCGGTGGTGTCAAAGTTCATGATGCCGCATTCCTTTCTTACAGGAAAATCAGGCAGAGTGTCTCATAAATATTCCTCTAAAGTTTGGGATTTCCAGTTCGTTAGCCAAATCTTTGGAGAAAGTTATTTGTCGTCATTTTTATGTCATTTTTATGAGGTTTATTAAACTTTCTCTTAAACCTAAACCCAATCTCCTAATCTCCTAACCTCCAGTGCCCGAACCTAAACCCAACCTCCTAAACCTAATCTCCAATGCCCAAACGGTAGACTGTTGATATTGTCATCAAAAATGAATCTCTTGTTATCTGCACCTGACAGTCCAATCTTCTTTTGCTGAATTGTGTGAATAATATGGTTTTTAGATTGTAGCTTTGAGAACTCATGTGATGTCTTTTTGTTGCAATTCAAGGCGTCTCTGTATTCAGCTTCATTAATTTCCTTCCTAACCACGTTTCGGAATTCCCTTTGATTTTTTAATTGGGTCTGACGACTCACATTTTACAAAATAGGACTTTGCTCTCAACCCAATGAATTCAGTGATTATGTCACCAGCAATCTCGTCCTTCATTTTCCCAATCACTTTCTTGTTAGTGCGTCAAACACTTGATCGCCATTCTGTGTCCTGCAAGATTCATCATACTCAGACAAGTCAAACAAATCTTTTTGCTGCAGCATGTCCTGATAAATGTCTTCTGTTTGAATGTCCATAATAAAACTGTCTGTGTCAGTGTACAAGAGTTTCATTTTATCCTTGTACTGCTGCTTCATGCCATAGAAGAACTGGTACATCAGACGTTTTGATTCGTCGAGAACAGTGACACCTGTATAGATCGGCTTGCGCAGCGTCACCTTGGTTTTGTAAAATATGATCACACCTAAGTAGCTATTAAAGATATGGAGTTCTTTGAATGTTGGCTTTGACATATTTGCCTGAATAACAGCAGGCTCTGATGAGGTAACAAGTTTCAGGTTTGTTCTTTTCCGCTCATTCTCAAGAGTCTTGCCATAGACAGAGTTGTTGGCCAACTTAAAGAGGTTCTTGTCAAAGTCGTTGGTTGCTTTGGTCCTAAACTGGGTGTTCTTATCAATGTAGGGTTCATCCACACTTCCTCTGTAAATGTAAGAGCCCGTGAACTTTGGTGACCCTGCAACCAAGTGAGATAAAATACTGAAGCAGTTTGTAATGGATTTTGTAACGTGTTTTGTTGTTTAGATTCTGTGTTAGTTTCTCTGTATGTTCTTTTTCTGTTCCTGACAGGTGCCAAGTTCCATTAGGAGTTTCGATTATTTTCGGGCACTTGATGTTCTCTGGGAAGGGTGGAAAGTCAGAGAAATAGTCGTGAAGCTCTGGTGGAATGTAAACATCAACCTCATAAATGGCAGCCAATGAAAAATCCCACTTTAGTTCTGATGAGGGTAGCCATCGAAAATCTCTAACTGGAAGATCTTGACTCATCGCCCACCCGTAGAGATTATTAGCGTCCAAGTAAGTAATGTAGTTTGTGGGCTGCTCCTTATTGTAAGATTCAATGTAGGGATTGTTTGCTTTTGCATACCTGTTAACACAAATTGAGATTCCCCCTCGCTTTGACGATTCGACAAAATTGTACATGTCAATGTCTGTAAAAAGTTCAATGTACCAATCTGGATCTTGATCCCATTTCATTTTAAGCAAAGATTCCCAGCTAGTGGCGGGCAGAGACACATAATGTGCTGGATCGAGGCCATATGCTGTGTACCAGGTATATCTGAAGGTTTCAAACACATCAGCCAGCAGAAACACATCTGTGAAGAGGTAAAGCAGGTGATACTGGAAGAAGTTTTGACAATTAAAGTAATTATAGACATGCTTCGCGTGCTCATAGTCTTTGTCAGAGATTCCAGAATCTGTTAGCTTTGAAAAGAACTTTTCTTTTTGGTGGTAAACCTTCTTCAAATACGTGATAGCCAGTAATATTTTCATAGGGGTAGAAGCCTTTTTTTTTAAAAGTTTAAATGATTCATCACTGTTGTTAATTTTACTTGCAAACATCTTTGTATATGTACATTGTTCATCTTTTAGATTCTTGCTTACTTCGTCTAGACTGGCAGCTAGAAATTGATATGAATCCTTCAGTCTAATTTTACCTTCACTCGAACTATCCTGTTTAATATCAACACACTTAAACTTCTCCTTGTTCTCTGCGATGCAATCAAGGTGTATGTCTGGAATCATGCCGATTTTTTCAACTATTAAATGCGTCATAGTTCTTTGCGTTGTGACAAAATATCGTTAGATCATGAATGTTCGATTTTAGCTTTAGATTACAGGTGTTATGCGCTGCACCTCTAAATTTCCCAGTAAAGTGGCAGTGGTCCCTAACGGTGGGGTTTTTAATATCAGTGCAAGTTAACTGTTTCCTGCAGATGTGGCAATGAGTTGCTGATAGGAAATTGCTTTCATCCTCCTCAGTCATCATTATTGGAATAGGTTGAAGGGTGCTAATCACTCTTTGCAACTCTAACATTCTGGCAATAAACTGCTCCACACACTGCTCTCCAAAGAAATAATTATACTCAACAAGTCCTTTTGTAGTAATAAAGGCATATGCTACTGAATTGGGGACATGTTTTTGAGTTTGAGTTTGTTTTTGAGTTTCTGGCATGATTGAGCATTCGAAATCAGCATATACAACAAATGGGAGCTTCTCCATCTTATGATAATTCTTAAACCGGAGATACTTCTCTTCAGCTGAAGGAAGAGAGCAGTTGGTTGGGTGATCCTCGCATGATAATTCATGCTCTACTAGTTTTTCAAAGCGTTCAGGTCCACTGTAATGCTTAAGGCACAAGCGGCAGATGGCAACAGCCTCGCGATGGTTATTCAACTGCTTGTGAATGAGTCTTGAAAGATCTTTAATCCAAACATAGTGAGCCTCCTCTAGTAAATTACCAATCACTAGAAGATCCACTTCAGTCCGCCTTTTCCCCTCAGGATCTAAAACGTCTTTGCTACATCTGACCGGTTGAACTTTCTCAGTTTTTTCACTCCACTCAAAGACTGTGTTTCTAATTTTGTTATTAAACACTTCTTCTAGCTTAGGGATCTGAGAGATCGCCAAGCCTCCTTTGTCAAACTTGATTCCCTTCGTTTCGCATTCGATGAGATAGTAGTTGAAATAATTTTGATAATTTGAGGTTCTTTCGGGGTGGTGAGATACACTATCATGAAGAAGTGCAGAAAGAACTGCCCATAGAGCACAGCAGTTGTCTTTATTTTTAACATTTATGCAAGCCTTTTTGCTGGCTAGCTTTTTGCGGGAGCTCTATATAAGAGGAGGCTTTAAGTGGATCATATTTCATGACCATGACAGTCGCTCTTTGAATCCCTCCCACGACCCATCCGGAACCTCTGGATGTAAACGCTTCAATTTTCTTAGTGACATCTTGAAGGAAAGGATCCAGTGTGTCTGTAGGGGTGAATGGCTTTGCCTTTGTTGTCATGTAATACTCGAGATGCTCAGTGGGTTTTGCAGGCATATAAAACGCAATCTTGAATGATATCTGTAGTTTAAAGGTCTTGCGTGTTTTGAGTGTGTGATCAACAACTGATTAGATGCTGTCTTTATAGTCGCAGATGTTTGCGGTAGTGCCGTTGGTGTCGTTAATTTGGTTGGTGCCGTTTATTGGGATTGTGTACTCTATGTAATGTTCTGTAAACTTCCTCTGTGCAAAATTAATCTCTTCAGTGGCAAGCTCCGACTCTTTTAAATGGATTAATTGCTCTAATTTCTATTGTTCCTGCTTATTTTGTGGGTACTTTGCTTTTTCACCAGTGAGAGTTTCGTATTTGTTAACAAGTTGCGACTCTTCTCTTGGTGTTCTTTTGCAGGATTTTTATAGGCGCATACTGGTTGGATTCTAATTGATTGATGATTTCCAACTGTTTTTCATAGCTTTCCAGGTGACCAGGGTCGGTGTTAAACTTTTGTTTACATGCTTCTCTTAGAAAATTACTTTTGTCTTGAAATGAGACGCCTTTTGAAAAATATTTGTTGACTTAATCTTTTGCTGGATTGGCTTTTGGCATTTTTTTCTCTAAAATATAAAAAAAATTTTGAGGGCGACCACCCTGATAGAAAAGTTGAACTGTTTCTACATCCTATAAGTAGTGTTAGGTTTATGAAGCTGGATAAAGTGGGGTTTTAAACCTCATCACATGCGCATTATTGTAAACCCAGCATTGTGCAGTGTCATGATTGCTTTGACAATGTCAGACTTGCTTACAGAATTTTCATGCTCACAATCATCACAATCATCACGATCATCAAAATCAGGGCAGCCCTCTCCTGCCTTAATTGTTATACCTTTGTCTCTTGCAATCTTTTGCAATTCAAGCTGGTGGGCTCTATCATTCCCAGCTTTAACAGCAGTTGCTACACCTCCAGCTACACCACCTGCGGCACTTACAGCGCCTGCAATGATTGGGATAAGAGCTGCTAATGGTAGGATTCTTCCTGACTTTTCATCTGTGATGCTGTGTCTTTGCTCATTACACTGAACTATTTGCTGTGTGGGATCGATTTTTCTTTGACACCTTTAATTGATATAAGACCTGGTTTCTTTGATTCAATGATTTCATTGAGTTTATTGATGGTTCTGGTTTCGATCTTTGTCATTTTTTATTTTAATATTTTAATTAATTTCTGTGTCAGCTGGTATCACTAGGAGTTCAGCTCTAGTGAATGACCGTGTGGGGGATTTAGGGTTAAAGGTTTGAGATAAAAAGTAATAGTCACCGGAGTCAGAGGTAAAATGTCTGTCTATTTTATGTACATCAAGGCTGAAGTATGGATCTGTAGCTCTTCTTTTGGTGTCTTTCTCTAGCTCTCCAGGTAGATATAAAAAGCGTAGAAACTCAGAGTTTGTCAGTATGTATGGTGATTCAACTCCTGGAAGCTTAGGGTAGTTTGAGGTGTGTTTTGGGTCGTGCGTGTTGTGTGTGTTGTCTGTTCTATGAGATGCCTTAAGTTCGACAGTGTCTTGTTTAATTGCATAGGACGGTTTCAATCCAGTCATGCGTGTGACTACATTGTTCAGTTGCTCTATAACAGTGGGGAGTCTTTCTGTCCACTTGGTATAGTATTGGCCACTTTTTAGTTTCAGCTCTTCAGCTGTCTGCTTAGTGAATAGCCTCTTGGCTAGAGTTAGATTGAATCTTTCCACAAAAGCCTGGTCTCTGTGGAGCTCAGTTCTTCCGTAGCGAATCTCTGTATTTTTCTTTTCCATAAGGGATTTGACTGCCCCATAGAATTCTTTACCCGGGTCGGTCATAAAGATTTCGGGTATGTGAGCGGAGAGTTTTTATAAATATCTTGGAGGGCGGCTGCATTTGCTTCTGACTTCTTCGTCTTAAGCGGTCTCGCTTCCTTATATCTGGAGGCAACGTCTGTAATTGTGAGAGCATACTTGTAGCCCGAGTCATTGGGGAGAAACAGAAGATCTGCTTGGTGCGCCTCATTAGGTTTATAAATACTGAAATGGGGCCTTTCAAATTTTACTGGTGGGAAATAGACTTGGTAGACTGCTTGCTTAGGGAGCCACTTTTCTACTTTAGCTTTTGGTTCCTTACTTAGTTCTGTGAGTTTGGTGACTGCATTTTTTCCTACAAAGAATCCTTTGTCGCTGTAGTAGAGTTTTTTAAGTTTCTGATCTGTCATTTTTTAAAAAAAGAAAATTTAAAATAAAATAATGCAACGCTCTGGTGGTAAGTTAGATTCACATGGACTGATAGAAAAGCTTCCTCATCCAAACAAAGGCTGGACACTTCCCGGCTATAAATATTGCGGGCCTTTGAATCCACTTGAAATACAGTTAGATAAAAACAATAATCCAAATCCTGGGAATGAGCCTGTGAACGAGCTAGACTCTGTCTGCATGTGGCACGATGTTAAGTATAGGGATTTTCCTGAGGAGAAGAATCGCTGGGACAAAGAAATGCTTAGGAGACTAGACAATATAGGGGCTTCAAGCGGATTTCGCGAGTCTATTGCTAGGAAATTAGTCAAGGCGGTTATTTTTGGTAAGACAAAACTGGGGTTGGGAATCAGCGCTGAGGGTGGGTGCACAGGGAGAGAAGGCTGGTGCATGGGGTGCTCGGTAGCAGGGTTTATTTTGTGCGCTCCAAACGAGGAACTAGGAAGACTGCTGAAAGAGCTGGGGGTTGAGAGAGCGATAAAGTAGACAACCTAAAAATAAGCAAACTACTGGTTTGCTTAAACTAGAATTCTGGAGTCCAGAATTTTATCCAGTATTTGTTACTTTAATTTTTTTTCGTGAAGAGTTCACTCTATTTATTGTTATTGAGAGAATGTAATATTAAAAATTCTGAATATTCTTTTACTACATGTACAAATTAAAAGGGAAGACAGTTAAAATTTAGTTGTGTTTAAAATAAAAAAACTATTGTTTCAAATTTATTATATTAATTTCAATTTATTAAAAGCAATGCATTTAAAGTTTTTTAATGGATAATTATTATTTATTACTTACGAAATGTATCCGCCAAATTCTAGACATGCAATTTTTTAAGAAATTTTTACTTTTCAAACTACTAATAGTAGGCTTGTATTGAAAGATCTAAACTAACCAACCGATTCTGGAAATCCAGAATTTTTTCCAGAATTTGTTAATTAAAAAAATGCTCAAAATGTCACTCTTAGCCTTCATTTGTCGATAAAACTTCCATTTTATCGATCTCATCCAGCAAGTCCTTCTCTTCCTTCTCATGCTCGAACACGATGTTAAGAGCATTCTCCAATTGGCACCGAAAATTCTCATCGTCTTCGGCTTCCTTTTCAATTGTCTTCTTGAATGTTAGTAGCGTCTCGAAGCTGTAACCCGAAAAAACGATGTTCGGGTACTTTATTGTTAGGGAATGAAATGTAAACAAGCGCTGCCCGAACTTTGTTGGAATGTTGAGACGCTTGGCAGTGTCTTCGGTAGATAAGCCAAGATGTTCTTTCAGTAGATTCAAGACTTCAGCTTGCTTTTTCCTAGCCAAGCAGGCAAGCAGTTGAAGGTCGGCAACGAATTGTTCTAGGTCGTAAATTGTTTACGCATACTAGTCTCGTCAGCTTGGACAGGACCAAAGCACATATTTCTGGCGTTTCCAAATCTAAAAAGAATAATGTGGAATCATAATGTTAATAAGGTTAATAGGTTTGTCTCCAGCTATTCTCAAAACACTCAACAGACTGCATGAAAGCCTCAACTAATTTTGATCGTTTTCAGCAAGTTACATGTAAGATTTATAAAGATTTCCTTCAACAGTCAATAATATACAAGCTAATAAAATAATAAGCAAAAAATCTTACCGCGTCTTGATGACAATCTCTTCATTTCGATCATGTATGCTGTTCATTTTCTCCTTCAGGCGAGCGATGAAGCGAACTTCGCGGCGCTCTTTTTCCATATCCAAATTTCTGTCGTTGGCCGTTTTTTCTTTCTTTTCCGACGACTTGTCAATTTGCTCGAGAACTTTCAACAGTGGCGCTTTCTCCTTATCCTCAACATTCGATATAGCAATCGCTGTGCTAGACGGATCTTTGCTGCTAATGCTTTTTATAAGACTTAGTATTTTCGAAGCCATAGCTATACTTTTATAGTTGTAGTGAATTGAACTTAAACTGGCGACGAGGCGGAGCAGGTGGGGCGAGGGGCGGTGTGAATCGGCTGTATATATACCATTGGTGTGGGCTCGGGAATCCACGGATTCTCTTTTTGTTCTAGAATATTCTAGAATTCGAATTCTAGAAGGGGAACCTGCAGATTTTCTATTTATAGGTAAGATTTTCTATTAATAGTTGATTGGGGTTGCCAAAGCGGAAAGAGAATGGAAAGCATGTGTGGAACGCATGGCATGGGTTTTATTTTTAGAACTTACGTCTACACTCTACAAGGTACAACCTTGTAGTTGGCAACTACAATTGCTTATTGATTTCTGCAAAGTTATAGTAGCTGTCGTAATCTTTTACGTAGGTTACTCCATACTTATGAAACCAGTGTCTTTGGAGAGCTAGATTAATATTAGGGACATTGATATCAACGCCGGGCCAATATTTTCTCATGTACTCGCTGCATTCAAGTTTGCATCGGTACTTACTCTTGTAATTAGGCTCGTGCGCTTTGTAATAAGAACCTGGAGAGACAACTGGAAACATTTTTAGAGAAAATTTAATTTTTTTCAAAGGGTAAGGACCCTGGGTTAGGGGATTTAAAGTTTTAGGGATGTGGTAGCACGTTGCGGATTGAATGTGGGGAGAAGAATTCAGATTATTTTCTGATTGTTTCGAAGATGCTATGGGTGGATGTCAGTGAATTATAATGGGATTATGTTCGAAGTTTTCGGAACAAGTAGGACACCTGTTATGCTATGATTCTGTCGGGGATAATACGGATGGATTTAATGGGATTATGTTCGAAGTTTTTGGAGTAAGTGCGACCCCCCTTTTTTCTGATTCTGTCGGGGATAATACGGATGGATTTAATGGGATTATGGAGGACGTTTTGTGAGCGAGTGCGACTCCCTCTTTTTTTCTGATTCTGTCAGGGATAATATGGATGGATTTAATGAGATTATGGAGGACGTGAAAAATTTTGTCCCAAAAGCCCCCTCATGCCTTCTACTTTATCCTCATGTCGTTTCAACCCAACCCGCAGATCCCGAGGAGTTCATCAACCTGCTGCTGGACCACGTGCTCCGTCATGAGCCGTTCATCAAACTGAGCACTGGGCAGAGCTCCCATGTGCTGCAGCTGTTTCTTGATCGGGCCGATTTGCCTTTCGAACAGCAGAAGCAGCAACAGCAGGTGTGTCTTTTGAATTAATACTGAGACTATTGGCTTAAGGACTTGCAATCTAATTACCCCCTGGGTGCGGAGGCTGAAATATTGCAATAGAAGTAATATTTAAACTGCCTTCTTTAGTCATTACTATTGGCTTCTTGGCATTGAAATGTGTAAAACTGAAAAAGCTCTCGCTGTGCCTTGAAATTATAATCTATCTCGCCTGGGGTATTGTAGTGACTTTGCATCGGGCCTAGGTGTATTAACTAACTAACTTTGAGGCTAGAATTGTTCAGTTACCTTATATGCATCGTGCGTTCAATTATGGTATCGTGCACATGACTACATGTATGTGACAACACTGTTGTCAACGTGCACATGACTATAAATATATTGAGCGAGACCCAGGTGTCTCCAACTGAATTGAATTCATCAATTAACTAAAAACACAACAGGTATTTGCAGCTTTGAGTTTTTTAGCTTTGGCCATGGCATCAGCCATGGCATCTCAGCAACTCCCCATTGAGCCAATTGGCATCTCAGCAACTCCCCATTGAGCCAATTGGCATCTCAGCAACTCCCCATTGAGCCAATTGGCATCTCAGCAACTCCTCCTTGAGCCATGACATGACAGCAACGCTTGTATTATTTGCGTTCCCACAGCAGCAGCAGCAGCCGCATTCCA
This sequence comes from Macrostomum lignano, assembly GCA_002269645.1. Lineage (NCBI taxonomy): Eukaryota > Metazoa > Platyhelminthes > Macrostomidae > Macrostomum > Macrostomum lignano. The sequence goes on from NIVC01001938.1 coordinate 14,987, forward strand.
CTGGTGCACGCGAGCACATCGCGGACACTGAGACCCTGCTGCACCTGTCGCTAATCCAGAGCAACATCCAGTTTAGCGAGCCGCCGCAGTGCCTGATCCTGCAGATGCCTCGATCTGGAAAGTCATATAAAATGTTCCACCGCATCCTGCCAGTGCTGCAGTTGAACATCACCAACCTGCTGCCGGACACCGCCAGGGCCTGCAACATCTGCGGCAACTTTGCCACTATCGAGTGCCATCAGTGCTTTCTCAAGCACGACTCCGGCCGAGACTACACCTATTGCGAACCGTGCTACAAGGCGTTTGCGGATCACAGAAAGGGAAAAACGCACGAGCCAATCAAGATTAAATATCCCAGGCATATCCTGGAGAAATATAAGAGACCCGGACAAATTGTTAAAAGTCAGACAGTCATGGATCTGCTGGCTGTTGTCTGTATTTGCACCAGCCACTACGTCTGCTTCTTGAGGGCCGAGCCCAACCACTGGCTGTTCTTCGATAGCATGGCCGATAGGGAGGGCGGTGAGTTCAGACTAGCTTATTCCCGTGTCCGCACATTCTGCTTAATCCATCCCGATTTCATCCCTATCACCCATTCCATCCCCATCCCGATCCCTATGCCAGCCCCATTCTAACCAGTTCATAAATGATTGAATTTCCAGGCTGCAACGATGGCTACAACATCCCGGAGGTGACCCGCGTCGATGGCCTTGAAGAGTGGCTTCGCGATCTTCAAGACAAAACAGGCAACGCACCGCCTCCAGAACAGGGCAACCGCCTGCTAGAGGATTGCTATCTGTGCTTCTACGGCAATCCAAGATCTGTGCCCTTCCCTAGCAGCTCCTGAAGTAATGTTGAAAACTATATAGTTCGTTTTAAACGTTTTCGTCTTCTTTGAGATTCAACATCGATTATCAAGTTTGTGATTCTTTTCCTAGTAAATAATATTACTGTATTACTGTACAGTAATACAGCTATTTCACATTACTGTATAGTGCACCAGTTATTACAAGTTATTAAAAGTCAACAAAGGAGAATTAAATTCGGAGAAAAGCGGTGCTATTTTCAAGACAAATATATTCTTCAATACAAGCGTACAAAACAGACCCTTATATAAATTTAATTTTAACAATAGTTTTTAAGTCATTGAGAAAGATTTTCTTATATCACTGTATCGGCATAAAATACTTTATATGCTACTTACAGTAGTAAAATAAGTAGTAACGCTAGCGCCGGAACTATGTGGATACGTATAACGTTTGTATTGGACCAATTTCATAAAGTATATAAGTGCTGATTGTTGGACTGATGTACCATTTATTCCGCTATGATTGCATATTTCTACGCCTGTCTTACCCAGTGATGAAGCGATCTAAATGCCATCGTCATAAAAGTAATTATTCAATCAAGTGTGATCTTCAATTAAAATTTGATCTGTTTTGTCTCGATGTTTATTTTTTAATTAATCCCCATTTATTATCACATTTATCCAGATGAATTGATGAGCTGTGTAGAGACGTTTATCCAGATCGACCCCCTGCTGCGGGGATGCAGAGGCTTTTCTAGCTTTTTGCGAACTTTTTATTTCTATTAAAACAATATAAAGTGAAATTAACTTTTTTAGACAAGCCTGTTGTATTTTAAACGAGAAGAAATATACTCGTATCATCAAACATCATAACAAAATATTTTTTAAAACTGAACTGTACTTTGTCCTGCTGGCATGTTTTTATTTATCTAGATTTACTTTAAATTGAAATAATTAATTACAGCTACGTGTACCTGGCGATACACAACTGCTGAAATTCTGCATTTTATATTCCGGAATTCTGGAATTTCAATGTTGGTAATGTAGCTCGTAATAACCGTATGTCATTTCTAAATCAGAGTGTTGTGTCCCATCTATATCTTGACCAGGGGTCGGCCAACTCCGGCATGTAAAGCCTCTCTATCCGGCCCTGGGGTCCTTTGAAATTTCACAATAGCAATCCGGTTTTCTCTTCTCAGCTCTCTCTACAATCTCTCCTCTCCCTTTTCTCTCTTTTCTCCTCTTCTCTTCCTCTCCCCCTTCTCCCCTCTCATTTCCCTTCTCTCTTCTCTCTTCTTTATTCCCTCCTCTCTTCTTTCTTTCTCCCTCTGCCCCGCAGTCATGCGCTGGGTTCTCTGTATGGCCCTTGAGGTATGAGTAAAAAGTTTCCCAACCCATGGTCTGACCAAAAAAGATCCCTTAAGAGAATATAGGGGCCTCCAATGCCATGTTGGGGATAAAAGTTGGAACTTTCTAGTGCTCCCCGTGTTAAACCTTGACAGGAAATCTTGGATAAAGTTTCAAATTTATAAAGCCTCGCTGACTCCTAGGTTTTTTGAGTATTTTAGTTAATGACTCAAAAAAATAGAGACATGATTAAAATTCTAATCAAAATTCATCAAAACATGATGCGAGCTAGCCCCATGGGGCTTTATTTTGAATTCATATTTACTTATATTTTTTCAGTAGTATAGGGGAGTTTTTTAACAATGTCCTTTGAAATTTGTTTCGCGCAAATTTAAACTACGTAGAATGAATTTGATTTAACAGTTTTATAAAGTTATGATTCACAGCTTGCTCGAACAAACTAGGAACAGTCACGGTGAGTTCTCTTGTATACTCAAGTTAGTCCTAGTTATGCTCAAATTAAACTGCTATGACCAGTATAAATATAACCCTCAGCTGTCCCTTAAGTTCTCAATTGCTTCCATTAGTTACACAAAGCCCGTAGTTAGTTGTCTTGTGGATACGAGCCCGTGGGTACAAGCCCGAAAGCTTGCATAAGACAGTCTACTAAGTTTTAACCATAGACCCTCTGCAGGCGATTGAGCAAATACTTTTCTACCTTTTTTCCATAGTTCCCGTGTGTTTCAACCCGCAAACAACAACGCTTCAGCGCCACTGTATGCCTGGTTGGTTAGTTGCAATTCATAAAATCTTTTTCGTCAAAAATCTAAATAGTTAATATGAAGTCCGCAGACGAGAGTCTCCGTTCGTCCTGTCGTAGCAGCCATCCGGTCTCCAAGACTGGCATTGCTAGACCAACTACTGACAGTGGTAGAGTACAACGCTCGGGCGGCACAAAGAAACCCGGCTGCTGCAGCGAAGAGGACGCCGATCCCGATTTAGACGAGCACGGTTCTAACGAAGGAATCGCTTGTAGCCACCTGATTTACCTGGGCAAATGCGAACTGCGAGATCATCCGTCCAGGATGCGTTACCTGAAGTATTCGTCTCAGCGATTGCTGATGCTTGGCAGGCGCGGTTTGCAGGAGATGATGCCTAGTACTGGGCCTGACTATTACCTGCTGCAGGTTGGTCTGTCTTCATTGTAAATTGTCTCTGAACATGCTAATTCACAACGCGATTCACAACTGGCCCACGAGGGCCAATTCCCCCAAGGCACAGAGACTGAGAGTGCACATGCCTGACGATTAGAGAGTCAAGGGGCCGCTGTACACCCTGCGTGAGTGTGTCTATGAGTGCGTGCCTGTGCGGTACAGTATTCGCAGCGAATCGCTGGTTGTGGGACGAGTCTCCGAAGGCTTCCTGAGAATGTTCATTCAACATATCTGCGCTGCTCTTATGCTTTAATAAATCATGCACTGGTTTTGTTAACAAAATGGAGATATTCACGCATTTCGCAGCGAAACGTGCGTCGAGCTAAAGCGTCAGATTGCACTCAGACGAAAGACAAGCAAATTTACACGATCGTCCGTTTCCATGCGATGGCCATTCTAGCCAGCTACAATGAGCAGATGATGCGAGACAGCATCATCAGCGTGCCCTATCCGCTTGGCTGTCTGGCTTCGATTGCGGCTGACGATAGCAGCTATTACATCTACGGCACTAACCTGGAGTTGAACTGCGTGTTAAGGTTCCCTGTGAGTTTCCTTTTTTGTGTGGGGCTCATCAAATTCGGATATTCATGTTGATTTTGTGATTGTTGGTAAGATCGAATAAAGTAAGCTTGGCTATCTATCTACTGTAACCCTTCTGCACCGGGTCAGTTCTGGACAGTTGTTGCATTTTTTAAGTCTGCGGGTTTGATAATGACATTGAGTCGTTGGAATCTACTATGTTGTTAGGCCGTTAGGTTCATTAAAATTCAAGTAAGCTTTATTGAATTCTTAGCTCGTAAATCCTGTTAAGTTAATCATTCAAATCAGTCAGGTCATTGAAGTCTCGGGTCAGCCAGTCAGGTCGAAGTCTCGGGTCAGTCAGTCAGGTCTACAGTGAAGTCTCGGGTCCTCGGGTCAGCCAGTCAGGTCGAAGTCTCGGGTCAGTCAGTCAGGTCTACAGTGAAATCTCGGGTCAGTCAGTCAGGTCTACAGTGAAGTCTCGGGTCAGTCAGTCAGGTCTACAGTGAAGTCTCGGGTCAGTCAGTCAGGTCTACAGTGAAGTCTCGGGTCAGTCAGTCAGGTCTACAGTGAAGTCTCGGGTCAGTCAGTCAGGTCTACAGTGAAGTCTCGGGTCAGTCAGTCAGGTCTACAGTGAAGTCTCGGGTCAGTCAGTCAGGTCTACAGTGAAGTCTCGGGTCAGCCAGTCAGGTCGAAGTCTCGGGTCAGCCAGTCAGGTCGAAGTCTCGGGTCAGCCAGTCAGGTCGAAGTCTCGGGTCAGCCAGTCAGGTCGAAGTCTCGGGTCAGCCAGTCAGGTCGTTGAAGTCTCAGGTCCGTCAGGTGGATCATTTCTGCTTAAAATCAGTTTTCACGAGTGTAACAAAAATTTTGAAGCGCAACTTTTCTACGCAAGACCAGCGACCTCGGCTTGACGAGCGCTGAGCGTTTCGGCAGTTTGTGGCGACCGTTCGACTGCTGCGTGAGCCAGACCTTCCCCATTGAGCTCGGCGGCACGGAGTCGTCCGTGTCCAGCTCCAACGCCGAGACAGCCGACGGCGATGTCGTGAACTCATTCGAAACAAACCTCATCGACCGTTCGATGGACACCACCGGGTCGGATACCACTGTCCAGTACCTGTTCGTGTCTAATCTGGACGCTGGAATCTGCGTTTTTAATCTCAACTCGATGAAGATTGTGGCGCATTGCGGTGAGATGGCGCTTTTTGTTGCTTCATGTTTGTCAGCCGGGTCCTCCATAAAGTTGTATGGAGGATCCTCCATACTGCCTCCTCCATAAAGTTTGTATTTCATGAAATATTGCTGAGTTGCTTTGGTCTGCTTTGGTTTACAATTGCTTTGGTCTGACTGGTAGCTTTAGCGCCAGGGGTTTTAGCACCAGGGCTTTAGCACCAGGGGCGCCAGCACCAGGGGCGCCAGCACCAGGGGCGCCAGCACCAGGGGCGCCAGCACCAGGGGCGCCAGCACCAGGGGCGCCAGCACCAGGGGCGCCAGCACCAGGGGCGCCAGCACCAGGGGCGCCAGCACCAGGGGCGCCAGCACCAGGGGCGCCAGCACCAGGGGCGTCAGCACCAGGGACAATTTTAGCACCAGGGGTGTCAGCACCAGAGGCGTCAGCACCAGGGGCAATTCTAGCACCAGGGGTGTCAGCACCAGAGGCGTCAGCACCAGGGGCAATTCTAGCACCAGGGGCGCCAGCACCAGGGGCGCCAGCACCAGGGGCGCCAGCACCAGGGGCGCCAGCACCAGGGGCGCCAGCACCAGGGGCGCCAGCACCAGGGGCGCCAGCACCAGGGGCGCCAGCACCAGGGGCGCCAGCACCAGGGGCGCCAGCACCAGGGGCGCCAGCACCAGGGGCGCCAGCACCAGGGGCGCCAGCACCAGGGGCGCCAGCACCAGGGGCGCCAGCACCAGGGGCGCCAGCACCAGGGGCGCCAGCACCAGGGGCGCCAGCACCAGGGGCGCCAGCACCAGGGGCGCCAGCACCAGGGGCGCCAGCACCAGGGGCGCCAGCACCAGGGGCGCCAGCACCAGGGGCGCCAGCACCAGGGGCGCCAGCACCAGGGGCGCCAGCACCAGGGGCGCCAGCACCAGGGGCGCCAGCACCAGGGGCGCCAGCACCAGGGGCGCCAGCACCAGGGGCGCCAGCACCAGGGGCGCCAGCACCAGGGGCGCCAGCACCAGGGGCGCCAGCACCAGGGGCGTCAGCACCAGGGGCAATTCTAGCACCGGGGTGTCAGCACCAGAGGCGTCAGCACCAGGGGCAATTCTAGCACCGGGGTGTCAGCACCAGAGGCGTCAGCACCAGGGGCAATTCTAGCACCAGGGGCGCCAGCACCAGGGGCGCCAGCACCAGGGGCATTTCAGAGAGTTAATACAACGATATTTGTTTCTACAACAGAGGTTTTCTGTTGGAAAATGCTACATGCAGGATTTGTAGGTTGACATGCGGCTCGCATTGAACCACTTCCAGGTGAGGACCTACTTCCGGGTGCAAAATACCTCGCCTACGACTCCAAGCGCAGCATATTATTCGTCTCGGCCTCTAGCGAGTCCATATTGCGCTGCTACAAGTTTGAGCCTCACCAGCTCAACAGGATGAGCACCCAGTCGCAGGGTGTCACCTTGACGGCGTCCGGCACGACGACTCTGACCGGCCTTTCCTCGCCCGGATTAGTCGCCGCCGCGATGCTCGGCGCTGTTGAGAAGGCCAACATCGAGCCGCCAATGCCCAGGCTGACTAAATTGGCCGACTTTCTTGTTGGCAATCGCCAGCCAACTTTGCGAGCTTCCGGGCCGCAGTGCATCATGTGGGACCCGGACATGGAGCACCTGGTTGTGCTGTGCCACTCGCATATTAAGGGCAAGTTTAAAAACAAGATTTTCCGAGTGACGCTTTAAAAGCTATCTAGCAAGCCTTTAGCAAACAGGATGCATACGACTGACCAAATGACAGATTTTAGAGCAATCCAAATTATTGACTTAATACATTTATAACACCTGCACAATCTATGCCGCTTACTGAATCGATTTGTTCATTACAAATATATTGGCAATCCTAAATTCGCTATTAATTGTTTTAACAGGCAGAGTTGATTAATTCTGTAATGATTGCATTAAAATTCGTGCTGCAGTGCCTAAAATCTGCGTGGTAATCTTTAATTCAATGTAGCTACATATATTGTAAATAATATTACGGCACCAATAAAATTTAGTCGATTAATCAGGAGTCATGCAATGTACATGTACTTGTAAATTGTTACTTTTTTGCGTGGTGATATTTAATTTTAGCTTTTGAACTCACAATCGAGCAATTTTACACGGCGCGGAGCATCTTAATTGTAGACCACGTATACAGCATGGACCTGTAGTTGATTCGCAGTTATACAGTTTAACCAGGCGCGTCGCCACCGGGGGGACGGGGGGGACATGTCCCCCAGTAAAAGCTTTTGGGGGCTTGACTTAGCTGCAGGGGGCGTCCGGCGGATGCAGCGAGGAGGCGGAGGAGACCGCCCATTCCGCTAGCCCCTGGCGAAAGCTTTGGGGGGACATGTCAATGCTTTGTCCCCCCACCCCACCTTGTGAGTCGTTGTGGTGATCAATAATTTTTCTTCAGGGCGCCAAATATATATAGCGCCTTTTACAATCCCTACGGCGCTAAAAATGATCGTGCCTTCGGCGCTAAAATGAGTGCCTTCGGCGCTAAAAATGAGTGCCTTTGGCGCCAAAATGAGTTCCTACGGCGCTAAAATGAGTGCCTCCGACGCTAAAACTAAAATGAGTGCCTTCAGCGCTAAAATGAGTGCCTGTATGCGGTTCTAAAATGAGTGCCTGTGGCGCTAGAATGAGTGCCTGCAGCGCTAAAATGAGTGCCTGCAGTGCTAAAATAAGTGCCTGCAGCGCTAAAATGAGTGCCTGCAGCGCTAAAATGAGTGCCTGCGGCTCCTTAAACGAGTGCCTGCGGCGCTAAAATGAGTGCCTGTGGTGCTAAATTAAGTGCCTGCGGTTCTAAAATGAGTATATGAGTGCCAGCGGCGCTATAAGTAAGTGCCTGCGGCGCTAAAGTGAGTGCCTGCGATGCTATAAGGAATACCTGGTGGAGCTAAAATAATCGTGCCTGCGGTGCTAAAATGAGTGCCAAAATTTAATCGTGTACATGTATATGTTGAATTCTTGGCTTTGTCCTCCCCACCATAAAATCGATCCAAGGCGACGCCCCTGCAGTTAACTGCAGTCTGGGGAATGAATTAGTTAAAGGACTGACGTTTAAAACTATATAAATCTAGGTACATCGCACAGATAAAATCCTTTCGATCAATTAATTGAAGTTCAGAGCTAAAGTAATGTAAATCATTTGTTAATCATATTAAAAATCATGCATGATTACAACAGCTAGAGTGTGTACATGAATAATTTTGATCGATTGCAGCAAAACTAGACTCCAGTGAAATTCGCACAGGTTTATTTGTATAGCTTCGATCCTAACTTAATCATCCACCAAAAATTAGTAGTGCTCTACGCAAATTAAATTTGAAGGTCATTTTGAGAAAGACTAGCATTGCAATCCTTATTTGAACGAGCTACGTCCGAATACAACGGTAACTTCTAGTGGTCCATGAGTACACAATGCATCAGATTTTGAAATAAACTTCGTATCTTGCAAAAAACCTTTAATTTGAAAAGCTATGCACATGTATTTATAGTCCGTAATTTACGCTTTTGACAAATCTGTAGCAACCAATCAGCGTTGACCATACCGAAGCACGCTTTTAACTTTGCATACGTAATCCAATTCTGCGAAATAGTGAATAAAGTGGAGAAACGTTTACTTTGATTCATTAATTACAATATTTTTCTGTGCTTTAAATCATTGTCTATATATGCTTAGCCCCTTTTACGCATATTAGCATGCGCTTTCTTTCGAGAACGACAAGAATATACCGCGAAATCTACATTATTATCGCATTGTTTGACATATGGATTTCGGGTATGAGCTTTTTAACTCTTCTTTTTGCCTTTATGTTATTGTTATCTACTTAATCGGTCAGCATAATTTTAAGATTCACTTAGCTGAATTTTGCTTTTTTCAGTGTCCTTTTCAGTATTTTTCCTTCAGTAAATAGAAAGCTAAAATCTGTTTTGTTTAGTAGTTAGTTACCTATAACTAATAACTGCAAGGCATATGACATTTTAGTCAGAACAAACGATTAAGCCCAAAGCAAAGGCCCCTGCCCTACCACTTGCCTGGTTTTAATTGTCTTGTTTGTGCTTTAGGTTTGTTTTTCATTCAGTGACAAAGCTATAAATTTATTTAAATATGTTGGCAAATCCAAAGCTAATATCTATTAAACCTTATTTGCTACATCATGGTGACATAAAATAAAAAATACATAATGCCTTGCCCTTATTGTACATTGATTTACATATTGTTTTTTAATTTAAAATTCTAATTATTAGTTGAATCATTCCAATACAATTCTATAAATAATGACAATTAGTAAAGCTTAACTTTTCAATATTTGATTGCTAATTTAGTTTAGTAGTCTAAAATAAAATTCTATACTAGGCATGCAATTTAGGGCCCAGTAATGTATATTCTTATAAGCAAAATATTTGCTTAAATTATTATACTATTTAATAATTTAGCAATAATATCAATAGTTTGCCTTCTATTTGTTTAGCATATAACATTTAATAGAATTAGTAAAATAGGTTTATATTCTATTAGGCTTTAACAAGATTTTAAAATTTTTATTAACAGCTTTTTAAGTACAAATTTTTTTTGATATTTTAGTGTCAATTCAGTAGATTCATTTTCAGTTGCTAATTTCATTGTTTTAACCTTATTTTCTCCTTCAATTTTAGACTCTGTTCTGGCCAGCAGTCAAGCAGAAATTGACAAACACCTGGAGCTGGGCAAGAAGCTTTTAGCAGCTGGCCAGCTAGCAGACGCCTTGTCTCACTATCATGCCGCCATCGAGCTGGACCCAACTAACTATCAGAGCTATTTCCGCCGAGCCACAGTCTACATGGCTATCGGCAAGTCCAAGCCAGCTCTGCCAGACTTAGACAAAGTCATCGAGCTCAAACCGGACTTTGCCACCGCCTATCTGCAGCGTGGCGGCATTTACTTAAAAACTGGCCAACTAAGCGACGCGAAAGCCGATCTAAGGCGCGTGTTAGAATTGGATCCAAGCAATGCGGAGGCTGCCAAACAGATCGAACAGTTGACCCCGCTAGCTGAGTTCGCTGAGAATGCTCGCAACTTGGCTGAGAATGGTCAATACACCGATGCTATCGATTTCCTGACTAGAGCTTTGGAGATTAGTCCGATGGATGCCGATCTGAGAGCTCTGCGCGCCGATGCCTACGAAGCTATTGGAGAAGGCTTCAAGGTAAGTGTTGCGGCGTCTTTAAAGTACGGAAGGGGGTTTCGCCGTCTTTAAAGTACGGAAGAGGGTTGTGGCGTCTTTACAAGTACGGAAGAGGGTTGCAGCGTCTTTAAAGTACGTAAGAGAGTTGCGGCGTCTTTAAAAGTGCGGAAGAGGGTTGCAGCGTCTTTAAAGTACGTAAGAGAGTTGCGGCGTCTTTAAAAGTACGGAAGAGGGTTGCGGCGTCTTTAAAGTACGGAATAGGGTTGCAGCGTCTTTAAAGTACGGAAGAGGGTTGTGGCGTCTTTAAAGTACGGAAGGGGGTTGCGGCGTCTTTAAAGTACGGAAGAGGGTTGCGGCGTCTTTACAAGTACGGAAGAGGGTTGTGGCGTCTTTAAAGTACACAGGAGTTTGCAGCATCTTTAAAGATGGCGCAATATCCTACGTACTTTAAAGTACGGAATTGGGTTGCGGATAACAACACTTTTAACAATACATTGATAAATAACAATGACACAGGCGGCCTCAGATCTGCGAGCAATCAACCGCTTAACCACTGACAACACCGCCGGTCACCTACGGGTCAGCCACCTGTTCTATCGCCTGGGCGATCCCGAACAATCTCTAAACGAAGTTCGCGAATGCCTCAAACTCGACCCCGATCACAAAGACTGCTTCAAGCACTATAAACAGGTCAAAAAGGTAGCCAAAGCGTTCGATGCCGTAGTGAAATCATCAGAAGAAAAACAATGGGACGTCTGCCTGCAGTCGTTGGAAAAATTGACAAAAACTATCAAGCAAAAATCGGCAGGCTTAACTCGCCAGATGGACTCCTACCAGTGCATGTGCGGCGCAAAGAATGGCGACTCGGCAGCTGTGGACGTCTGCTCTCGAGTCCTGGAAGCGGAGCCCGGCAACGCCGATGCTCTGTGCAATCGCGCCGAGGCCTACAAGCATCAGGACATGTTCAACGAGGCCATTGCCGACTACCAGAAGGTGCTAGAGACTGACAAGAACAATCAGCGCGCCAAGGAGGGCATTGCTGATGCGCAGAAAAAGTTGAAATCGTCGCGCAGACGAAATTATTATCAGATTCTTGGCGTGCCCAGATCGGCTAGGAAACGAGAGATACTCAAGGCATATCGGAAGCTGGCTGCTCAGTACCACCCAGATCACTACAAGGGCAACGATAAAGCAAGTGCCCAGAGGAAGTTTATTGACATCTCAGACGCCAAGGAGGTGCTCACCGATGAGGGTGAGTAGCTTTTGTTATATAAATGTCAGTTTTATCCTATTATTATATGGTTTTGAATTGTGTTCATTGTCGTGATTTTTTGTTAAAATAAAATTGCATGAGTCATTTGTTAATGTGGCAATGTCAACTAACTCAAGGTGACAGTTTTGTCTAACTCAGAGTGACAATGCTATCTAACTCGGAGTGGACAATGTTGTCTAACTCAGAGTGACAATGCTATCTAACTCGGAGTGACAATGTTGTCTAACTCAGAGTGACAATGTTGTCTAACTCAAAGTGACAATGTTGTCTAACTCAAAGTGACAATGTTGTCTAACTCATAGTGACAATGTTGTCTAACTCAAAGTGACAATGTTGTCTAACTCAGAGTGACAATGTTGTCTAACTCAAAGTGACAATGTTGTCTAACTCAAAGTGACAATGCTATCTAACTCAAAGTGACAATGTTGTCTAACTCAAAGTGACAATGCTATCTAACTCAGAGTGACAATGCTATCTAACTCAAAGTGACAATGTTGTCTAACTCAAAGTGACAATGTTGTCTAACTCAGAGTGACAATGTTGTCTAACTCAAAGTGACAATGTTGTCTAACTCAAAGTGACAATGTTGTCTAACTCAGAGTGACAATGTTGTCTAACTCAAAGTGACAATGTTGTCTAACTCAAAGTGACAATGCTATCTAACTCAAAGTGACAATGTTGTCTAACTCAAAGTGACAATGCTATCTAACTCAGAGTGACAATGCTATCTAACTCAAAGTGACAATGTTGTTTAACTCAAAGTGACAATGTTGTCTAACTCAAAGTGACAATGCTATCTAACTCAGAGTGACAATGCTATCTAACTCAAAGTGACAATGTTGTCACTTCAGCTCAAGGTTAAAATGTTGTTTAGCTCAAGGTGACAATGTTTTCAAACTGATATTTACAATGTTATATAACTCGAATTGACAATTTTATCTATACCCAAAGCGAAAATATTGTCTGAATTCAAATTGACAATGTTGTCTTATTCAAAGCAATCCGCATTAGCCGTAATTATATATTTATAAAGTTATTGTAAAATCGTAAATCTCGTACTCTTTCAACAATTTTTCAAACTTTAACTAATTGATGATAAACACAGTACGCACAGAGTGCAGTTAGCTAAGATAAATTCATATATTTCATGAAACTCAACTGAGAAATGCATTCAATACTTTGTATCTGCTAAGTTTTAGTAGATGATGTTATTAATTGACGTGACTTGCGTTTGCATTTCCCTACTTGCTATACCAATTTTGCTTGCTCAAATTGTAGTGACAATGACAACAGAAATTCAATCCAAATATCTTTCAACTTAGAATTTCTTAGTTTTTTCATGTATGCAAGGTTTTGTTGTGCGATCGATCTATAATATTACGTCGCTATTTTGGTAAAAGGTTTAAAAAAGCATATCGCAGCTGCATATTTAGTTTGTCTATAATAAGAATTGAATTTATTTATTTTTATGTTGTGCTTTTTTAGTAGTTGCTTGGAATTCTGGATCGCTTCTTCTAGGCATTGAGGTGTTATGTTACGTACATCTAAGCTATCTAATTTGTAGATTTTGTACTTCTTGATCCCGGCTTGAAATTCGTCTCGTATAATTCTCAGTTTCACTTTTGCATCATCACTGACCATCTGAAATGCGTTAAAAATATAATTAGTGAGTTTACCATATATGTTTATAACAATTCAAAATGCTGCTAAATATTCCTTGAACTTCTGAAATAAGTATAGTTTATATAAAGTTGTCTAAATTAAAATTTCTGTAAAATTACTGACAATGCAAAGATTATATGGAATGTTTACCATCAAATTAAAAAAAATTCTTGGAAACGGTAATATTTACAATTAAACTACTTAGTCAGTAGAGTAATTCACAAAAGTTTCACGTGTTAATATTTTCAATCAAATTTTTAGTTAATCTCTAAATTCCTCATAGTTCAGTCAATAGAAGTTGAGCTCTCCTCATTGTCGAACTCTCTCTCCGCTCACTGCCTCCCCTACCCAATCATCCACCCGCCATGTTCAGAGAAGCGAGCAAAGTTTGACAACGGCCAAGATCCCTTGGACCCAGAGCAGCAGCACGAGGGCTTCAATTCGTTTGGCGGCGGCGGCTTCACCTTTCATCATTTCGATCCGTTTGAGCACCACCAGCAGGGCAATGGCGGCCACTTTGAGTTCTTCTTTGGCTAGAGAGAGAATCTTATTCATATTCATATATAGTGCCGTTATTTTTAACTTAAAAATAATTAAGATTTAGAATTAGTTTATTAAGATTTCCAAAGAGCGCTGGAACCGTCCATAAGTTGATTTAATTAGGCTGTAAGGATTATCAATATGAAAACATCAAAGACACGCCGCCACCGCCGCCACTGCTGCTGCCGCCGCCACCGTCAGCCTTTGTTTGTCTTGCATGTACGAGTCGTATGTGTTCTTCATTCAAATTAATAATAATCACACAGACCCTCTCTGGCTTCCCTAACCGCATTTTCTAAATTGCTATTTTATATTAATTTTATCTAAAACCGTGTTTTTAACCGCATGATTAATTTAGGAATTGATTGAAGCTTTTTTACAGCTTTAGTTATTGGCTAGAAAAATTAGATAAATCAGCTTATCGTTTATTATATTAAAAATCTGAAGGATTTAATAATACGATGCAAGATAATTTACAAGAAAAAAGTTGCCCGAATCAAAGATTGCAGGAGATTAAAAAAACTGGTTGCTAATTTTCTTATTGTGTCATTATATCTTATGCCTAAACACCTAAAACTAAAAGTACTAACATTTCATTTGGAAATAATAAGACGCTGCTCAGATGTTTTGCAACTTTGCAAGATTATTAGGAGAATTTGAATTGGCGCCAAATTTCAAATTATGTCTTTGAAAGTCTAATTTATTGAAAAAATATTTGGGATAAATGAAAAATGATACGCCAAGTAACTGATTAAGCGGTTTTGTTTACTCTAAATACTTGTGAAATTTAAAACTACATATTTGTTCGAAAAAAGCACTTTTAGCGCTAATTCAAATTTTACGTTGCTTGCGGGAATTTAAATTAACCTTAGATTAGGTTTTCAACGTTTGATTTCACATAAGCGTTGATTTAACTTTCCACGCATGTTCTGGATGTCTGTGGATGTTTTGCGTGTTTAACGACATTATCAATACGGATTTCCATTAATAAAAAGTGGATTACTTTAGTGGTGACCTGAGCGGATTGGCGATCTCATATTTTTTAATGCCGCACGAAGTTGGCGAATATTTCGTGGTATTTGTTTTCTTCTACCAGGATTTTTTTCTGTGATCGGTTGAAGCTTTTTTATCGGAGGTTTTTACACTAATTCAATTGAAATGTTTTCTGAATTTCTGCTCTGTGTGCACTTGAAATCGAAATACGATAGCTGTATTCACTAAAATGTGCATAGTGAACCAACATGTCAGATATGATGTCATTTGTGTCAGGTCAGATTCGATATCTGATATATGACATGAAATAAATGGCATGCACATCCCGAATCCTTCCACCTGCAGAGAAGCGCAAGCAGTACGACTCAGGTCACGATCCCCTGGACCCGGAGCAACAGCAGGGCGGCGGCGGCGGGCCGGGCTTTCAACATTTTAATCAGTTTTTCCAGGGCAGCGGTTTCCAGTTCCGGTTTCACTTTAATTAGTAACTCTAAGTGAATTTAATTCTCGTAATCACTTCTTGTCCGGTTTGGTGAGAGGCACCAGATACTAAGTTATAATGACTAGATTGATTGGAACGCTAATTCCCTTTGCGAGAAAACAACTGTTACTACTCACTATTCAGTAGCAAGTTTTTAATTAGTAAGTATTTTTCTATGATAATTGTTAGATATTTAAAGACGTTAAACTCAGGGCAATAGAAATGTACATTTATTTGGCTGGGCAGATAGTCAACCCCAGGACTGTCAAACTGGCGCAATAGAATGGACGGTAGAGAAGGTTAGAGAAAATATTTAGGTCGATATCAGGCTACCAGGGAAATGTACACTTGTTTATCGAAGGAAATAATGTAAGATATCTACATTCCAGACCTAGTAAAATAAAATTAGGTGGGGAGTGGTTTTATCACCCACTCGTCAGTTTGCAATGTACATTGCTTAGCCCCTAGAACTGATAAACTGATAAAAATAGGGGCAGAAAAGAGATCAAGATCAAGAGAGTGAGAGATCATGCTACTTATTAGAAAGTAGTACAGTTGAATAATAATCACATATTGCTTGCGATCTGATCTTATCTAGTTGTTAATTAGTATCTGTGGTAAGAATTGAGCTCTATGTTGCTATATGTGTACTGTTATAAGTAGAACCCCGCGCAGAGATACATACATGCCTTTTTGATTGCTTATCAAATTTCTGCTGTTTTCTTAACATGATTTTTGGTTATTTCGGATCGCTCCTATGCTTTGTTCCTACGCTATTCAAGTTGATTTCTCACAATTCTACTTACAGTAGGATGCATACGCAAATTCTTGGTAAAACTTGGGTTTCCATTTTTCTTCTAAACTGCTTTTGGCGTTAGTATAAGTCAAAAAAGGTTTTTTCTAAACGTTCTACCTGTATGCCTTATTGTTAGTCAGTGGTTCAATTCCTTGTTCATTCACCTGGGTACTTAGGCTGTCATATAATATTAATCTCTTTTGGCCTACATTCGCATGGGATTTGCCTAATATAAGTATCTATTATTGTTAGCAATACGAGAAAAAATTCATGCGACTATCCAATCTGCAATATTGTTTAATTAAATTTGAATCTTCGGCCCAAGGTGTGTATTATCTAACAACTGTGTCTCTGTCTATTCTATTACTTAATATGTTCAACTATACACTGTTGCAACCTACAGCTTGTCAACTTATTGCCAAAATCAATTCTGTATAAATATAGCATTACAATTGGATTGGTATTTGAGTACTATTAGTACTACTACATATAAGCGAAATTGAAATCAAATAAGCAGGGCCTATTATACTATACATTTAGTTGCCACACGCTTGCTGTCCCAGCTAACCCAGTCAATATTGCTGTCATAACAGAATCACTCGATATGTTGTGCATTTTCCTCTTTTAGTTGGCCCCATATCGCATGTGTCAAAGCCACTACTATGGACAGCAGCTCGTTATGCCATGGATAGGAAACCAATGATTACACGCGCAAAAATATAAGTTAACAGGTAGTTGAATCTACCTGCTATAAAAGGACGTCGTATTCATGTACTCATAGCTGAATTTGTTATCATGTGCTCAAATTCTAACAGAGTCGTTGTTGTTATTGAATTTTATTTTAATTAAATTTTTGAAATCAGTCTTTGACACAAATATGCTGTCAATGTTTAACATATTTGCTGTCAATGTTTGAAATATTTGCTGTCAATGTTTGACATATTTGCTGTCAATGTTTGACATAAATGCGTTGTCAATGCTTGACACAAATGTGCTGTCAATGTTTGACATAAATGCGTTGTCAATGCTTGACACAAATGTGCTGTCAATGTTTGACATAAATGCGTTGTCAATGCTTGACACAAATGTGCTGTCAATGTTTGACATAAATGCGTTGTCAATGCTTGACACAAATGTGCTGTCAATGTTTGACATATTTGCTGTCAATGTTTGACATATTTGCTGTCAATGTTTGACATAAATGCGTTGTCAATGCTTGACACAAATGTGCTGTCAATGTTTGACATAAATGCGTTGTCAATGCTTGACACAAATGTGCTGTCAATGTTTGACATAAATGCGTTGTCAATGCTTGACACAAATGTGCTGTCAATGTTTGACATATTTGCTGTCAATGTTTGACATATTTGCTGTCAATGTTTGACATAAATGCGTTGTCAATGCTTGACACAAATGTGCTGTCAATGTTTGACATAAATGCGTTGTCAATGTTTGACATAAATGTGCTGTCAATGTTTGACATAAATGTGCTGTCAATGTTTGACACATTCTTGCAATGTTTGTCACGAATGCGCTGTCAATATTTGACAGAAATACGCTGTCAATATTTGACACAAATGCGCTGTCAATGTTTGACACAAATGCGCTGTCAATGTTTGACATAAATGCGCTGTCAATGTTTGACACAAATGCGCTGTCAATGTTTGACACAAATGCGCTGTCAATGTTTGACACAAATGCGCTGTCAATGTTTGACATAAATGTGCTGTCAATGTTTGACATAAATGTGCTGTCAATGTTTGACATAAATGTGCTGTCAATGTTTGACACATTCTTGCAATGTTTGTCACGAATGCGCTGTCAATATTTGACAGAAATACGCTGTCAATATTTGACACAAATGCGCTGTCAATGTTTGACACAAATGCGCTGTCAATATTTGACACAAATGCGCTGTCAATGTTTGACAAAAATGCGCTGTCAATGTTTGACACATTCTTGCAATGTTTGACACAAATGCGTTGTCAAGCTCTACTACATTTATCCTTTCCTCTTCGGATTAGCTCGTAATTAATCCCCATTCTAAATGATCTACTGTCGCTTATTGTCTAAACCGTGCCTTCTCTCACATTTTTCATTAGTCAGTTTTGAAGATGGAAGCTATAACGTGGGTAAACGCTAATTCTGACACAGTTTCTCAGTTTATTTCAGACTTGTGCAGCAGGCAGGCAGCCGCATTAGCTGTATACAAACCTGTGGCTTAAATTATACCAATGAAAATGCTAGCTTGAACGCTATAGCATGCAGTTGAATTTGCATGTACAGACACGCACATACATGTAGCTTTAATGTACTCTGGGATAGGGATGCACAGTGCCGCACGGGGCGCAGAGATACAGTTTTCTAACCTTTGAAATCGAACCATTTCGTATAAGTTTACACGCTCGTAGTTAGCTATTTAGCAAAATAAACAATCTTCATCAGTTTGATGCCCATAATGCCAACCCTTGCCACTCTGCGTTTTAAACCTGATAGTTAACTTTGATACCGCGTATATGGCTGCTTAACATGGCTATAACATGTGAACTCTCATTGCTTATAACAGCCGCAGATAGACAGCTTTACATAGCTTAGTCGACCACAATGAAGTTTGCCATGCAGTTGAAACTTCACTAAGCACCAATAAAGTACTGTTAATAAATACTGCAAAACTGCGCGACAACACATGATGCAACAGGATGCGGAAGTTTCCTATCGACGCAGTCAGCTTAACGAAGGGTTCGAGTCCCGACCGATGCAGACCATGCACAGGGATCAGCCGGCGTATTGCGACTTTGAGCAGGGCTCCGAGCACTCAGATGACGGTGAGTTGTTACAGTATATGTATATGACTTAGGATACACGACTACACGTAAAAACAGGCAATTTGTCTTCAAGTATTAGACTTCCTAGATTTCTAGCAATCTATACTATTTCCTGAATCAGTGTTAGATAGATTACCAATCCCTTTGTCTATCTATTCAATGTACTTCCTGACTTAAACAAGGATAGATAAGCAATCCGTTTCTAAGCTCGTCAGTTAGCGTTTATGGAGATTAACTAACTTTTCACTGTTAATTAAAAACTTCGAACGCCACAATTCGCAGATGAATTCGACTGCGGCAGCAGCTGCTCGAGCCTTGGCGACAGGCTGCAGCGGATGCGGCCAATCAGCTGCTCGCCCCATCTGCGCCAGTTCGATCGGCACCGATTCGAGGCGCACAACTGGCGCCTGCTGACCATGCGGGCGTATCGCCGGCTGCAGAGCACCGCTGACGGTGTGCAGCGCCTGGTGGGCGGTCCGGCCTCCAGCGGCGGCAGTGGCGGCAGAGATGCCGCTTCGGCGGCGGCGTCCAGCGGGGCGGCGGCGAGCTTCAACGGCTGGATAACGAAACCGGAGAGTGCGGGAATCACGGCAAGCTTTGGCTGCCACGCGAAACCGGTGGGTTGGCAGGTTGGCTTTTTTATTTGCTACATTTCGTCAGCACATCAACTAGCCTCTAGCCTGCTGGCGCTTCTGGTGCTGGTGCCTCTGGTGCTGGCGCCTCTGGTGCTGGCGCCTCTGGTGCTGGCGCCTCTGGTGCTGGCGCCTCTGGTGCTGGCGCCTCTGGTGCTGGCGCCTCTGGTGCTGGCGCCTCTGGTGCTGGCGCCTCTGGTGCTGGCGCCTCTGGTGCTGGCGCCTCTGGTGCTGGCGCCTCTGGTGCTGGCGCCTCTGGTGCTGGCGCCTCTGGTGCTGGCGCCTCTGGTGCTGGCGCCTCTGGTGCTGGCGCCTCTGGTGCTGGCGCCTCTGGTGCTGGCGCCTCTGGTGCTGGCGCCTCTGGTGCTGGCGCCTCTGGTGCTGGCGCCTCTGGTGCTGGCGCCTCTGGTGCTGGCGCCTCTGGTGCTGGCGCCTCTGGTGCTGGCGCCTCTGGTGCTGGCGCCTCTGGTGCTGGCGCCTCTGGTGCTGGCGCCTCTGGTGCTGGCGCCTCTGGTGCTGGCGCCTCTGGTGCTGGCGCCTGGTACCTCTGGCAACTCGCAATCCCCAATCTCGAAATGTTTTAGCTCATCTGACACCCCCACTCCTCAGGTGCTGATGGTCTGCGGCGCTCCAACGAGCGGCAAGTCGACTCTAATTAACAGCCTAATGGGCCGACGAGTTTTGCCAGTCCGTTTCGGCCAGGAGGACAAGGGCGTCATCAGGATTGTCTACTCTCAGAGGTGAACTATTTTTCGTTAATAGTACTGTGAAAACTTTGACTGATCTCAAAGACAAATGATTACAAAAGATGATCGCAAAGTAATTAAGCATGTAGAGTTGAGTTCCTAATTAATATCAAGAGTCTGCTCTTCTAGTCAGATTCGTAACCACGTGACACTTCACGCAGGTTTTACGTCAGCTACCGGGGACTCAATTTGAACTCGGACTCGAGCAGCGACAACGGGAGCAGCAACAACGCGAGAGGCTGTCCAGAGCTGGCCAATCTTGTCCGAGGCTTCATACACGACCGCATGAACGAAGAGGAACGACAGGAATGGTCGTCGCTGAAGGAGAACTGCTGGCTCGAGATCGGCGTTGACTGCCCGCTGTTGCAGAGCGGCTTTTCAATCATGGAGGTGCCGGAATGCCTGCGAGAAGACTTCCTGCTGTCCATTCTCAATCAGCAGGAGCAATCGCTCTACCAGACTCTGGTGTTCATGCTGGATGGAATGAACGGCATTTCTCAGATGGTACGCAAAGTCGGAGTTCGGTGATGGGGGGGAGACCGCACCCTGGATCTCTTGGTCTATCCATGTCAAACACATTACGGTAGCGATCAGTAACACAACCGTGGCTAAGCAAACTGTGAACAGTAAATAGTCTAGTCACTTTATTCCGTGATTCAGTCTGAATTATTGAATTTGTATGCAAAGCACTGACCTTGTTCGATTTTTTACTGAAGATGCAATCATCATTGTATTTTGACTGGTGACGCTTTCAAAAAATAACGATCCTTTAAACGATGCTGTATGATATAAACAATAACTAGGATGTGATATCCTTACAAAATATCCTTACACAGTGTGTAAAACAGACATGACTTTCTAATCGTCTGACATGTACACTCTCTGTGCTGTGGGGTTTGGCCGGTATTCTCATACAGTCAAGTGTCAAAAGAATAAGATTCGACTAGAAAAAATTCCAACAGAAATGGGAAAGTCAGACTCTGTGTACACGATATTTATTTCGAAAATTGGTTGAAACAGAGTTCGTGTTTTCAAATTTCGAACAGTATGAAATCTATCTTGTTTGCATCAAGAAAGATGGCGCACGGAAATACGTGAAGCTTGCATTGTTTGAGCATATTTAACATCCGGCGAAAGCTTACCCATTTCCCCAAATTTTAAATCGTCCTCCAGGTTCGCGAGTTCCTCCTCCGCCTGAAGAATCAGTGCACCAACCTGAACATCTTGTACGTGATCAACAAGATCGACTTCAATCCGGAGGCGTTGAAACGCGACGAAGCTGAGCCCGGCTCCGACTCCGACGACGATGACTCCGACGAGTCCGAGAACTTCTACGAAGACGATGACGACGAGTCTCTGCGTAAAAACTTCTCAAAAGGTCGCTTGCTCGAGGAGAACAATGCCAAACGCGCTTTGAACATACTGACGAAGACCCTGGGCCTGCAAGGATTCCAGGGACTACCGGACCGCGCGGTCCTTGTATCGCTGCTTCGCTGGAACGTTCCACTGAAAGAGGTCAGTCCGGAGGTTGCCGAAAGGAACCAGCTGTACAAGCAGCGGTACAAAGAGCTGGAAGCCGAGCTGGATGGCATGCTGCGCGCCAGAGAGATGGGCGTGTTCCACCTGTCAGCTGAGATGCTGCGAACTGCCTCCATGCGTCTGTATCGCTCCTTCACGGCTGGTCATCGACTCTTACACCCGGAGGGTCAGCTCAACAACCAGGAGGCGCTCAATCAGCTCACCAGCGAGACTAAGAAAATTTTCCGAGAAGTTTGGCAGTACATGAAAGACAAAAGGCGCAGCTTCGTGTTCACCGTTGATCAAGTCTACCGGCGGGAGAAGCAAGATATTATTGATTGGTGCGTCGACCAGCCAATGTCTGAGGACGGCTCAACAGACGAAGCTGCAAAGAAGGAACGCATCACTCAACTGGTGCAGGACCTGGTGGTGCGTAGACTGCAGAGTCGCTTCGAGGAATTGCTGCGAGCGCCGCTGCAGGTGAGCGCGGAACTTCCACGAATGGTGAAGCAACCCTCACAAAATACATGCAAGTCAAGAATAGTCGCTTTATAGCGCTATACTGATGAAAGCACTTAAGTAGTGCAAGGTTGAACTAACATCAAAATGGTATTGCCAACAATGGAAGTATATCGTAATTCAGTTACGAGTGCTTATAATGTTCTGAGGCTATAACTGTCAACATTTCGCTAATTCGGCATTCTATATTAATATTCGGAAGCAGGTGACTGAGTTCGTGATCTAGGAGTACCTGGGCTTGGGAAAGTGACTTGACTCAGCTGCAGGGGGTTCCGAGCATACGGATACAGCGAGGGAGGCGTTGCCGCCTATTCCGTTAACCTCCGGCGAGCACCGGTAGCTCCTGTTGCGGTGTCGCGCAGGGAGATCAATCCAGTGGCGCCGGTGTCCGCAGCGCGTTCCCCATCCGGAGAGTTCAGGAAGTGGATGGTCGCTCGCCCGGTAGCTCTTAGGCCTGAAAATCTCGGGCCTGAAAACGTTGGAGAGATCCAGGTTTGGGTCGAGGTAGGTGAGCCTGTGTCTTAAGTGAAGAAGTGAAGACGGGGCATTCACAGATGAAGTAGTGCTCCGCATTCTCAACACCGGAGAGGCAGAATGAACATTCTTCCCTATGGATTTTCCCTGGAGGTAGCGATGCCCTTGAGAAAGTGAAAACACCGATGAAGTTGATGACTTCAATAATATTCTTACAATAAATTTTAAGTCAGTTTGAACTAAGATTCAAACAAAGAGCGATGGCATGCACTCTCAAAGCATGTACAACTTCTCGAATTTCGAAAAACATCTATTTATTCCATCGGTGTCTCCTCAGTGAGAGTTTCAGATTCAACGTTTCAAACCAAAATACAACACAATTCAGGACATTCGTCAAACCCTGCTGGAGAAGCTTAGCGAACTTCAAGCCCGGATCTGCAGCCTGAGCTATTGCCAGCAAACAGCTCAGATGCTCGGACAATCGGTAGCCGACAAGGCTTCTCACGGCATCAGCCAGTTGGCCCAGCTCACCTTGAACGTACAGATTCGACGGCGACCCACTCGCCTGCTCAGCGTTGTTCGATTCTTTCGCGGCGCAGCGGACAAACTTGCCCGGCCGGCCGGCGGCAAGGAAGCCGCGCTGACTGGCCGAGAACTGATCCGGTCGCTGGCCGAGACCAGCTACGATTCTATTGAAGTCAACTGGATGACCCAGCGACTGTTTCACGAGGCTGAAGATCGACTGCGCCAGACGGAGGCCACGATAATGGGCATTGTGACCAGCCGGCTGCAGCACAACAGCGGCCTGCAGAAACTGCTGGCCAGGTAAGCCGCAAACGGGCAGGTGATACAAGTACAGTTAATTGAATGAATAAAGGAAGTTTTACTTTTCTAGCAATTTGACCCCGTTGAAAACGTTACCGTGACAAGAATCGCTAAAGAACCATTGCAAACCAATCACTAGTGACTCTAGCGACTCTTGTAACTTTTTAACGACTTAAACGACCGTAATTCAATGCAAAAGCAACGTGAATTATGGAACTGTAAAAGAATCGCGAAAAAGTCGTCCCAGAGTCGCTGTGTCAGCGCTTAACTTTCTACTAACTCAAGTAGACTGAATGGAGTTGTTATAAATGCAAAATGCGATTCTAATTCATCACGTGACGCAGCTGCGCTTTAGACGCAACTCAGTGATTCTACGGTGACTCTAGCACGCCTCAGATACGACTCTACGGCCCCATAGTCATTACAGAAGCGTCCCAGTGCCTTTCAGAGTAGCACACAATAAAGCGTCTCAAATTGACTCTTAGGCGACTCTTTGACGACTTTTTGGCGACTTGTACTGTGAAATCTCGTCGTTTTAGAGTCGTCTAGAGTCACTTATACTCAGCAACAGTCAAAAGTTCCACCCCACTAAGCGAGATGATTTTTTCACTTATTGCGAGTGACGCAACCTACGGCACGCGCAAAGCTTATTGCCGCTTCGGGGTGGCTTGGGTCTGCTTAATGGTCCAGGCCTGGACATTAAGCAGACCCAAGCCCAGGAACAACGCCCCGCCACACCAAGCCGATGCTGTTAGTCAACTGAAGGAACAGCTACAGCTGCGCACTCTGCGCTGGCCTTCCCGGTCCCCAGACATGAATCCCATCGAGCATGTCTGGGACTTCCTAAAACGTAGCATTCGAAAAGAGAATCCACCATAGAATGTTGCGGAGAGTTCTGCGTCATGCCATTGAAAACGCTTCGGAGCGGCTTCCCCAGGACTTTCTGCGCCGCCTCATCATTGGGATGCCCCGCAGAGTCGTCGCACTTCTGTGTGCGAGGGGATCCCACACGCATCGCGATTCTAACTGAATATTGCATTAAAAATTTATGATTTTACTACGAGTATTGATAGTCAATCAACTTTCCCTTCCTCGCGGCGGCTTAGTTGTGTAACTTGAGGGTTGAATTGTCAGTGTGAAGTTTTCGCAATTTGGAGGGTGGAACTTTTGACTGTTGCTGAGCATATTTCCTATTTTACCCCTGTTACCTGCAGCGACTCTGGGGCGACCCAAGTGACTCTGGGACGCTTCTTGGCCTGGGTACCGTTTTCACCGGGGACTGACTTGGTTAGTGTAAAATTGGGTTGGGGTTAGGGTTTAGGATGAAGGAAAAATCGGAAAATTTTCAAACTGACAGTTAGGCCAGAAAAATAGGATAAAAATATCTTTTCTGCTAGAAAATATGAGTATTAATCTTCAGATCCGCACCAGAGGCTCTCCGTCTGTGGCAGGACGCTCAGCTCTGCGTGGCAGCGGCAGACGGTCTGGTAAACGTTGCCAGACACGGACCTCTACGCCTGGAGACCGACTTGGAGCTGCTAAATTCCGAGGGTGCGAATGGTTGGCTTATTTTAATCTTTTTCTCCTTTCAACTTGTCTTCTGGGGCTATTCTCTTGCTTCAGTTGATACGTACAGCCACTGTGAAGTTATTAACCCTTCACTTTCCAGAGAATCGTTAGACTCGATGCTTAAATCCGTTATAGCAAGCATAGTAGCTTACCTATGTCGTGTCACCCGTTTCAGCCGAAGCCCCAATACAAGCTGGTTTGGGTCCGAGCTACAGGTTAGCTGCACCGTACGCTGGCTTCTCTGCTCACGAGCTGATTGCTACCGTCACCAGCCTGTGGGACTTCAACGACCAGTCCAACGGAGCAAAAAGCGACGAGGACGAGGCTACTCTGTCCCGCTGGCGCTCCAGCCTCGGTGGTCTGCTCAACCACCTGCTGTTGGTGAGTTCGACTCGAAGTGGAGCAGCCGCGGCGGCGACAGCGTCGGCAGGTTCGTCGGCCAGTCAGCATCGCGGTAGACACCTGGCGGTGACCAGACTGTTGACGTTCAGCGAGACCGGGCAGCTGTGCGCTCTGCACCTGCCTATCGGGGTGCCCATCTCACGGCTGTTGTCTAACTCGACAAGACTCACGGATGTTCAGGTGCGCTAAGACTTTGAGTATCAGAGTGTGATTGAGTTGTAGTAAGTTAATTTACACTGCAGGCTATATTATACAAACTAAAGTAGTCGTCTTTACGGGTCTGCGAGAACTTGGGTCTACGACTTGCGCGCCTGCCCTAAGTAGAGTTCCAGTTACAGCAACACAGGCGCAATCTACATGTACAAGGGGCTGTGACCGATGCCAGCTGATTAGGCTGAAACAAGCTGCTTGTTTACCAACAACTATAAAAGTGCCTGTCGGGTGAACTTCTCGTGATCCCGTCTTTGTTAACACAGACCACATTTCAGGGTTTCTGGGTGTTTTTTAAGCATCTTTACAGTTATTTGCGTGTATAAAAAGCAAAGGCATTAAAAACATGTTTAAACAGCCTCATAAAACTCCAATCAAATCGGAACCGCCCAGACCTGCGAACTCATCGACGGCATGTGCGGCGCACTGGCCCAGCTGTCGGACTCTCTGCCGGCGTTTGCGTGTCGTTTCGACTTTTCCAAGCTGAAGGTGAGCTGTTGTAGCTTGTCAATTTTGAGTTTATCTTCGGTCATAATCAATAACACAGCGGTCCGAAGTGTCAAAAAACTTTATTTACATTACCGTGCCTTAATGTACAACTGACAATTTTTATTGTGAAATTCAAACATTGACGCTTCAAGTTTGCAATGTTCTGAGAAGCTTGTGGAGAAGCCCAATTTGAAATAATAATTAAAATAGCTGATTACACCTTACACCTTCCCCAATTGGGCAAGATTTGCAACCGACAAGGCTGCGTACGGCTGTTCAGTCCAAGGACTGGGGGTCGCCACACAGCCTCAATTACCCCAGCTAATGCTGGCACCCATTTTACAGCTGGGTGAACTGAAGCAATGCAGAGTTAAGTGTCTTGCTCAAAAACACACATTGTTCCAGTGGGATCAGGAATCAAACCCCTGACCTTTCAGTCGTGAGTCCGGTGCCCTAACCACTAGGCTTCAACCTCTACAACCCCTAAACGATAATGCAAAGTACACCAAAAAAACACGAACGTACAATGGTACCATTTACAGACTGGTTAAAGTTGTCTTGTACAATCGAAGCACATGTACATGTAGATTAGGTTTAATCTGTGTCCTTCTCTCCACATTCTCAGGTGCCAGTGCTGCCAGGCAATCGAGTGTCCGTAGTCTACAATCTTTTAGACGACCCCATCGATTTTGGCGGTACGCTGCCACCATCGTCAACCACGTCAACGGCGACTCTGTTGATACGAAACGGCAGTCACCATCAGCTACTGGACTGGGCCGTGGCGCTGCTATTGAAATCGACAAGCTCGCTAGCAATTAGTAGTAATCGGACTCCTCAGGAGGTGGTGACGCCGGAAGAGCTGCAGAGTCTGTTAACTGCCAATATGACGGCCTCGGCTTCGACGCGAGCAATTACGGAACGAAGAGAACGTCTCAAAGCCCTAGCCGCTGCTAGTGGGCGTACTCTGGCTATTAATGCTACTGCCTTGTACCAGAGAGCTCAGCAGGACGATCTTATTCAGGTGAAGCAGACGCTTTTTAACTTGATCGACTGACTTACGACTAACCTTTAATATGAAGTAGTTTTACCGAGAGTAGGTACGAAATAGATTGTGTTAGCGATGATCGAACGATAACTAAAGTACTCAGTTAGCTTACCCTTCTCAGGGATGAGCTTCCACCATACAATTCGACCTTACAGGAGCTGCGACTTCTCGTTCGTCGTGAATTGTCTGCCATCCGGACCGGCATCTCCACTGATCGAGCGGCCAAATCGGCGTCCACTTCGACAACGTCGGTTGCGACCAGTTCAACAGCTGCAGCCAAGCAAAGCCCGCTTGGCCGATGGGTCCGATTCGACAGACGCATGCGCTCAGTCAGAGAGCGAGCTCTGGCCTGGGCCTGCCAGCTGGACGACGCGTTGCCTGGTGTGGCCAGAGGCGATCAGAACCCGCTGCCGCCGCCTCCGCCGCCGCAGCAGCTGACGATGCAAAAGCCGGTAGGCATCGACGCTTCTCTACTGACAGGATCGCTGACTGGCTCGAGCACTTTGGCTAGTGCAGCATCCACTGATTCAGATGTAAGCGTTGAAGCCGTTTGCTCAATTCGTGCTACCAGGTTTTTCGTCAGAAATTTTGCTACCATTTTACCGAGTAAAAAATATTGAGCTAGCAACCGAAAATGATTGTCATAAATTCAAGACGAAATCCGAGGTTTATGCCTAGAGTATCTCCTCGTTGTAGCGTAATATTAGCTCGTTTATATGATTGAATATTACCAAATAAAATCACGGAGAACGCAAATAATGTCCCGGAAAAGCTTTATATCTATGATTAACTTTATATGTGATAAGGGGGTTGTAGCCAAGTGGTTAGAGCGTCGGAATTATGACTTAATGGTCGGGGGTTCGATTCCCGATCCCACTAAAAAATTTTGTGTCCTTGAGCAAGACACAATTAACTCTGCATTGCTTCAGTTCACCCAGCTGTAAAATGAGTGCCAACATTAGCTGGGGTAATTGAGGGTATGTGTGGCCACCCCCCGTCCTTGGACTGAACAGCCGTACAATAGCTGCAGCTGAACTGTTGTCGGTTGCACATCTGTCCATTGGGGCAGGTGTAAATCAATTATTATTTATCATTATTCTAATGTGGCAAGACACTGACATAACGCCTTTGCCTAAACATTTCATTTGTTAGAAACTCGGTTCAAACAGTAAGTAATTTGAGCACGAGTGTTCCTTAGTGGAGCATTTTTTCTTAGGTCTTGGAAGCTTTGGTGAGCATTTTTATCCAACGAGGAGTCTTCTCTTTATTGGTTTGTCATTTCTTTCAGTCGGCAGGTGGAGCCTCGCCCGTACTGGCAGTCACTGGCTGCTCCCGTCGCCTGCAGTTCGGCGTCATCAATCGGCTGCTAAGACAGCGGACGCTGCCGCCAACCGACGAGGACGGCACCAGCAGGCGTCTTGGCGCAATCAAACTGCGCCACTCCGAGAGTCAGCGCCTCGACCTGAACAGGCGAGACCGGCCCTACTACCTACCGTTGAGAGCGGCGGCTGGGCCCGATGATAGCGACGAGGTCGACGTTGCCGAACAAGTCGATCGATTTGTCGACTCGCTTCCCGAAGACACGGCCACCGCTTGGACCAGCCTGACCTCCGACTGGCTCAGCGTCCAGATCGACAATCCCGTGCTGCGATCGGGCCTGACGCTGCTAGCGCCTCCGGAGCAGCTCGTCCGGCTGGGTCGCTACAAACTGTTGAAGTCGGCCGAACCGGTAGCGGTTCTCTGCGTGACTGAGGAGCCTCCGACTGTTAATGTGAGTGCAGGCTGTTTCGCTGTTCTGGGACCTAAATTTCACCATGTCTTGTTAATTACTGATACAGAGCAGCATAGTATTGCTTTCATAAAAATGTGTCACGCGGCGATTGTTAAAGTGTTAGTGTTAGAAACACCTTTAATATTTAAGTTTTTTATTGCTGTAGTTAAGCTCTCGCATAAATTTGCATAAAGACTGATTTCTGAGCTTTTAAGCTCGCGAGGTCCTTTGTGATGTTTCTAAGTATTCTAAGACACCACTAGCTACCAATAATCGATTTATAAAAGTATATAATGATAGCTGGAAAATATCATGTCGTCTAGATATCCATGTTTACATATAATATTTCCATCTAGAGGGTTGCAGCCTAGTGGTTAGAGCGTCGGACTCACGACTTGAAGGTCGGAGGTTCGATTCCTGATCCCACTCAGAAAAATGTATGTCCTTGAGCAAGACACTTAACTCTGTATTGCTTCAGTTCACTCAGCTGTAAAATGTTTGCCAGCATTAGCTGGGATAATTGTGGGTGTGTGTGGCGACCCCCAGTCCTTGGACTGAACAGCCTTCGGATGCGCCGCACAATAGCTGCGGCTGAGCTGTCAGTTGCACATCTGCCCATCAGGATAGGTGTAATTAATTTATTATTATCATTATTACAATCGATTTCAGCAAAAAAATTCCAAAATAAAAATCCCCTTATCACAGGAGCTGCATCACCTGCTGTCTCTGCAAGTGAACTTGCCAAACGTACCCGTTCTGGCCGTCCACTGCAAACCGACCGTCGATTCCATCAGCACAGAGCCTGGTACGGAGTCACCGCAACCGCTGCCCAGACCTCAACTGTCGGGTGCCGCATCGCCGGCGCCGAGGCTTCGACGAGCTCGGTACCGTCTGTCGCGCTTCTCAACCTCGGACGACTTCGACGAGGACACTGGCAGCAGCAGTTCGATTGTCAGCGAGACCCAGCTTCTACTGGACAAACGCTTAGATAGCCAGCAAATTCGCCGACTTGTCCTCCCGCTGTCCTGCGTTGTTGGCAGCGGCTTGTTCAACGAAGACGGCGGCGCTGCCACCGATTGCGTCGACCCGATCAGCGGTGGCAGCTACGACGAGACCGTCGCTAGCGATTCTAGCCGGGACACGAGACTGGACGAGGCCGTTGTCGAACTATTAGCCGACGCTAATAGATTTGAGTCGGATCAGAGCCTGCAGCGATTGCAGTCGGTTTCTCTGCGCTTGCTAGACTGCTTGGTGAGTAAACAGCGGTTGATTATCTACAGAAATTGCGTAAGCGTTGAATTTGCAGTCCAGACTCCAGTTTTCACAAGCTCCAAAAGTTTAAGACAATTTAAAATTTCGATATTATGAAGTTTCGAGCATTAAAAGTAACAGCCATTTTGATTTTTGACAGTAAAATATACACGTAATAAAACTTCAAGCTTGTGGAAATGATTAGCAATATTGTTTGAACTTCCGAGAGTATGCAGCATTGCTAGAAAAAAAGCTAGGAGGGACAAGGACTGGTTCTTCGATAAATTTCTCACTACGAGCGTACCATGGTAGTTTTCCTCGTAAGACTTCATACGCATACCGGGAAATGATTTTTAAAATTACTTGCAATATCCGTCATCCCCTCATTCAGGTGCAGTCGAAAAACACCGAGTCGTTGGAGCTGCTGGCCACCAATGCCGACCGACTAAAGACCCGCATTGCTGACGAATTCACAGATGCCAGAGCACGATTGGACTCGGAGAGGACTGACCTGCAGCGCCAATTGTCAGCTGAATTGGCTACGATTCGGCCCCTGGTTCTGGACGATTGCGGCAGGGTACGACTAGACGATCATCATCATCAGCATCAGCAGCAGCAGCAGAACCAACAGCTGCACAAACGGCTGAATCAGGTAGGTTTTCTATGAGACCGATGTTGACGAAACTGAAGTAAAATCAGCCGCCTGGAAATTTAGCCTTGAGTAAAACTCCTAACGGTAACTTGTCAGATATTGAAACGTTGCGGACATTCTATCAAGGTCCTTTTCTTTTGCTCCCAAGAGTTTCTATCGTCAACTCTGCCGAGAAGTTAATTGATTGCAGTCGGTGTGGTTTGAAGCTTAGCTGTAGGCTTCGTGCTTTAGTTGACGCATCCCCTTCATTTCCTTATACGCCCTCAAAATTCCAGACACTCAGCAATCCGATTCACGACGCGACTCTCCATCAGCGAGACACAGTTTGCAGAGCTCAAATCGAAGCCTGCGCTATCAGCACCTGCGCGGCCATCCTCAAACGAGCAGCCAGTGAGCTCGCTTCGTTGTACGAGAGTCGTCTAGCCGAGAGACTTTTGCCTGGCGACTTACCTGCAATGCTCTGCGGCCTGTCCAGTGAACGAGTGCAGCGAGTTTTGCAGCTTCACCTAGCTCGAGATGATTGGGATTCTACGCCGGTGCGATGGCAGGCTGCTAACCCGGGCGCAGACTCCTGCCTGCAGCTGAGCATTGGAAAGGTAACTACCGCAATCTGTACCTGTGATCTGTGAGCTCAAGAAACGAAATATTTAAAAAATACATTTCGCAGGACTGGAAGACGCTCACCGCTGAGGAGACTCTCATGTCAATCGACATGGCGGGCAGCTCAAAACAGATACTGAAGGATCTCACCAGCCGACTTGAGGCTGCAGAGACAGCCGTTCTCAGTCTAGTCAACGACCGACTCCAGTATAGCCGACAGTTACAGAAACTTTTGGCCAAGTCCTCAACCGATGCCGCCCGTCTCTGGCAGGACGCTCAGCTCTGCGCAGCTGCAGCCGAGGCACTGTCGAGCGTTGCAAAGTTCGGCCCGCTGCGTCTGGCTGCGGACGGCGAAGGACTCGGCGAAAGTCGGCTGGGTCGGCGGTACCGGGTTGACGGGCTGTACGCAGGTTTGGCCGAACAGGACCAGCCCGTAGTTGCCACCGTCACCTGTCTGTGGGACTGCGGCGACGTTGCTGGCGCTGGCGGCGGTTCTGACGTTGACGAAGCCGCAATCGCTCGCTGGCGCAGTGGTCTTGGCGGCCTACTGAACCACCTGTTGCTGACCGGCGATGTCAGCCGTGGAAACTTGGCCGTGACGCGGCTTCTGACTTTCAACGACAAAGCTCAGCTGTGCGCGCTGCACGCTCAGCTAGGCAGACCGCTAGCTGACGTGCTCGGTGGCCCAGATCCTTTGACGGACGTTAGCGCCTGCGAAATTGTCGACGGCCTCTGCGGAGCGTTCGCGCAGCTGACCGAGTCCCTGCCTTCCTCGACGTGGAGTCTCGATCGCTCGAAGCTCAGCGTGAGATTTTTTAGTCAATTAGTTAGGTCGTCACTAGTCACATGTCAAGGCCCTGTGATGTGTATTGAAATCTAAATAAGGAAGCGCCATTCCATATCCTGGGCCATTGTAAACGCACACCCATACAGATACACACACAGGTACGCATTTACACACGGAGACTTTATCATCGTCAGGAATCTACACGTTCTGTGCTTTGGGATTGATCCTCCTTTTTAAATGATCTGGGCTGGCCTGATATGGAATTGAACCGACACTTTGACGTAACAGTCAGAGGTCCTTGGTCTAGTTAGTTATGGGTAGCTAAGTCTTTGTTTTAAGACACACACCTTTCAGATATTAAAAAAAGATTTTGACTAACAATATAGGTCTGCGAATGCGGCAGTAAAGTTCCGACCCGCAAGTTGCTACTATTTGACCTACTGCACGAGCCAGCAATCAACTTCAAAGCTATGATTGGCAAACCAAAGCGATCTATGCTGAAGCATCAGGATGGAGGCGGTTCTCAATCTCAGCAGCATCACCTGATTCTACTGGACCTCAGTTTGTTAGTGCTGCTGTCGCCTGGAAACCCAGCAGAGTGCCGTCAGCTGCTGAACCTTGACGATCTCAAACTAAGACGATCTCGGATCAACAATCTTGCCAAAGTCGACACCAGCAAGCATGCTGTGGAGTCCAGCTTCTTATTGAAGCGTTTGATCAGTTTCTACCATGAGAAGCCGAACGAAGTCTGCGCTTCCATTGCCGCAGCCGTGAGGCGCGAGCTATCATATCGGCGTAACGGCGGTGGCGGCGGAACGTCAAAGGGCTGACTCGTGTTTTTTTATTACAGCCTCCAGCGTAAAACATACACTTAAGCTAGTATTGTTTTGCTCTTTTATTAATAACTGAAAATGTAAGTGTGAAGTTAAAAGGTAGTGCTGCGGTGTCGCGCAGGAAGACCTTCTAGTGTATCCGCAGCGCACCTTCCCGTAGAGTCCAGAAGGTGGATTTAGGATTTAGGTAGTGGACGAACTGACAGGAACGCTCTAGGTTGAAAATGTCGGAGTGGAATTCTGGTTAGGCCCGAGGTAGGTGAGCCTGTCCTAAAAAAGCCTGTCCAGTCACAGATGAAGATAGAGAGGCATAATTGATTTCACCTGAGGGTAGCGATGCTTAGCAACGCACCCATGACCTGAGACGGCCATGGTTACCGCTCTGATGCCCCTGAGGTTGAGTCCAAGCAGAAAGTTACTATTGTAGTTTACGAATAGACAATGTCAATAACAGATCTCGGATCTGAGACAGATTCCTGACAATTAAGAAAAATATAAAATCTGTCAACTGCATTGGTGTATCGGTATGTATGTGTACGTGCGATATTGAGAGATTATAACAAGTTGTATTCTAGAGCCACGACTAGATATGGAATCCCATTGTATTCCTTTTCAAAGGGAGTCCTTGAAAAACCTCGATAGGATGTTTCGTTGGAACTTTTTTCAACCAATCCGGTAATTATCGACACTGCAGTCAGTTTGGCCCGAAGTTGAGCATACCCTTTTAGTCACATTGAACATTATGTATTAAAATGCTCGTATTAAGTTATATTCAATTTTGGTTTAAAATTTGTTTAAATTTTCACACCTATCACCTGCTAAAGGCAGAAATATTATCCCAATCAGTTAATGGCTTTCGCATACTGGGAATGCAACCTCTGAAGTTTAAGTCCAATATTGGATACGAGTGTTTTGATTCTACTTAACCATACCTGTGTGATTGCAATGATTGCGTGATCTTCCATTGCAATACATTTTGTGTTGAGTTGAGCCATTTTTTCTCTTATAGACTTTGCTACTACAGAGTAACGCCTAAAAGCTGACTAAGACGGGTTGTTTCATAATACATTTTACTCGAGTTGACCCACACTTTATTATTCAGTAAGTGCTTCAACTGATACGCGAAATTTGATATATGAAAATTAAAAGTATACATTTCGTATAAGGTTGTGTTACATTATTTGTGTTGCGTGCATTACAACCCCTATTTTGAATGCTTTTTTGGTGTTTTATACCTAAACAGATCGATTTTAATTCGCCTAAATATACCCTTGTCACCATGCAATTTGAAGCTTTCAACTGAGAATTAGTTCTGACTGACAGTTCAGCGACAAGTGTTCTCTGATCTGCAGGTCAACGCAATTATTTTGTCAATCCGAGAGAGTAGCAATCATGTAGACTCGTTCTTGACTATAAATATAGAGCAAAGGAGAGTCCTCAAGCTGCTGACTGAATAGGTTTTATTACAAAATGCACCTCCAGTAGTTATTTCCAGCGCACTATAGTTCTATTTAAAAGCATCCGAATCCTACATTGTCATGAAAGTTGCATCACTGGCTCACCTAGTCGCCATCAGTGAGGCAGCGAACAATCTGACAAGTAGTGTACGCAAGGAGCTCAACGCAGGCAAAGTGACCTCGAAGAAGACGCCAGAAAGGTCGCGAACGGCTGCTGTGGTTGTCAGCCTGCCAGTCTCTAGATGGGGAGAAGTTTTTGAAGCTATCCAAGTTAGTTTTTGTTTATTTACAGTAGTAAACGTCTTATATGCTTTATCATGTTATATACGACCCAAAACTTCATTCCAGACTGCCAATGCAGCCATTGAAAAGGTTGAGTTTCGTTCGAAAAAGGGCGAAAATGGTACTGCAACAGCGTCCGACCTGTTTGTGCAAATCTGTCTCCTAGAAGACACTGATACGTGCTCTTCGTCTGCGTTGCAGTTATTAAGTAGCTGCGGCAAGGAGGTGCGCTTTCTACATGACAGTCGTGACGTAGAGGGAGATAAAATGACAGGTACTACACTTTAGTCTCTTGACATATATATAAATAATTTGTTTCCCAGAAACCTTGCTCCAAAACTCGCTCACTTCAGTTGCCGACAATCCTTGGTTTCCGAAAAGCGTAGCCGATTTGGACATTGTGATTAACAGGGTTCTGCTTCTGGAGCAGATGAACGACGTTGATCATCCCGTGAGCCGATGCGCCTTTGAGGCTTTTGACTTTTATGACGATATTCTATTTTAATTGCAATTCATTGAACTCTTTCTGGCAGAGCATGCAAGACGAGCAGTACAAAACGCGAAGGAAAATGTTTGCCCAACTGGCCTTCGACTACAAGCACGACCAACCCATTCCGGTGGTGGACTACACTGAAGAGGAGAATCGAACCTGGTCCATCGTGTTCAACCGTCTGTGCGAACTCTACGATAAGCACGCTTGCAAAGAGTTCCTGGAGAACTTCAAGGAGCTGAGAGAAATCGGCCTGTACAGGTAGGAAGTTTGACCGGTTTCACAGATATCTGGCAGTGTTAGTTGTTTGCTAATCAACGCGACAAGTGGACCCAGCTAGCGAGATGGCAAATACTCGTAGTTATGCTTTTTCCGCCAAAGAATATCTAGACAGAATGTCCGATCGCGCATCAAGCTTGATATAGTAATCAAACTATCATACTACTTTTGTGGTGAAGCAGATGAGTTGTTTACAAACAAGACTTGGTTGTATTACACATTATTGTATTAAACCGATGACTACGCTCGTAGTTTACAAATGTGCCTTGAGTGCGATACATAATTTCGCTATCAGTCTACGACTTGTGTATTAGAGCCGATGGTTTTGAAACGTGTCTTGAGTGCATTTGGGGTCTTTGGGGGTCTTTTGCGATGCTTATCGAAGGTTACTGCAGGGATTACTTAAACTTAAGTAGTCCCTGGGTTACTGTGTCAGTAGCCGTACAGTTTATTAGTAAGAGATTGTCTTTTCGGTACGTTGCAGCAGGAGAGTGGAGGGGGGAAGAGAGCAAAGAAGAGAAGAGAGTGGGGAACAGTAGCTAAGGGCACGCAGCCACCGCATCAGCCATGACGACTAGGGCCGGGAAAACGCCCGACCACCACAAACCGCCCCCAAGCCCCCAACAGCAGCTCAGAAAGGGATTAGGTGCTTTCCGCTAACACCTGAGCACACATCCACATAACAGAAGCAAACTCAGCCAAATACTCACACAGGTTTTACAGAGGCACTGATTTTCTAGTTGTTGTTGAGCGATAGTCGGCCCTCATTAGCGAGAATCACGGAATCAAGACTGGACATTTAACGTGAGATTATGACGCGGTAATGGCTAAACTACTCTGGCCCCTATTAGCAGTGATAATGCCTACTTTTTATCAATAAATCAATAAATCTATAAATCTTTCACCCCGCCGCAGGAGCGACCGCATTCCGCAGCTGCGCGACGTCTCCGACTTTGTGAGACGCCGCTCCGGCTTTACGCTCCGTCCCGTCGCTGGCTACCTGTCTGCTCGGGACTTTCTTTCAGCTCTGGCGCTGAGGGTCTTCTGCTGCACTCAGTACATCAGACACTGGGAGAAGCCGTTCTATACACCTGAGCCGTGAGTTGCACAGATGAGCTGGACTTCTTCTCAATGGCTCCTCGCCTTGGATACTCACCTGCTTTTACCGTTGGTTACAGAGACTGCTGTCACGAACTACTTGGTCACGTGCCAATGCTGGCAGATCCAACATTTGCGCACTTCTCTCAAGAGATCGGCTTGGCATCGCTCGGCGCGTCAGAGGAGGACGTCAAGAAGCTCGCTACGGTTAGTCAACTCAGCTATTTGATTGACCTCTTAGATGCACACTTGATTGTGCTACAAGCAGATGATAAAACGTGTGGCCTATCGTTCCTTATTAACGAATTTGATTTTTCAGTGCTATTTCTTCACCGTCGAGTTTGGACTCTGCAAGGAAGCTGATCAACTGAAAGTATACGGCGCTGGTCTACTGTCGTGCGTTGATGAACTTGTGGTGAGCTAAGTGGCATGCTTAACCTTATGCTTCATCAAAATGAACAGAAAATGATTTTAAACCCATTTTAACGAGTACAGAGCAGTTTAGCGATAACTACGTCTGACTTGCACCAAGACAATCTGGTTTGATTCCTGTGCGGTCCCATTATTAGACCTGGGGTTGTCGCGAGATTCACAGCCATGAGGGACAAACTCCAAAGCACAGAGAGTACATGCCTGACCCTGTGTGAGAGCGTGTGTGAGTGCGGCCTGCGTACAGTATTGACGCGCTTGCATGTGCTCAGGAGCCAGTGGAATGGGCAGAATTGCTTCAGCGCCATTTGCGGGACGATGTCGCCGAAAACATTGCGCTAATGTGGTCGCAAGCCTCCTGCAATTAGCTCTTATTCTCATTATTAACGAGTCATGCCATGGATGTGTTCCTTAATACCAAGACTTTCTTAGTAATCAAGGAACAATCACTTCTAGCTACTGATAGGCAACCCAGTAATCAATCAATGTTATCGCTTACCTTGAAGGTGTTGAATTCTCGTGAGTAGTTCTCCGGAACTTCTTATATTCAGTTAGTGCAGGCGCCTGACTTCTGTAGTTCCAGTCCAAGTTCCTTTTATCTGTCTCGAATTGCCTTCGACCGGTATCTGTAGTTCGGTCCAATAGGAAGCTTCGGTTCCAAATAAGCCTTCTCCTTCTAGCAGTGGCTTAATCCACTCTAGGTATATCTTCGGTAATCACTGATAGTCTTCGGGAGGCTATCAGGGTAAGTCCTTCTGGAGACTACTACCAATGGAGTCTCGAATAGACTCAGTCACAATATCACTTTTGAGTCGACTCAAACAACTAGGGCAAATGAGTAAGGCTTACCGCAAATAACTCAGCCGAGTCTTGGTTGACTTGGTCTGAAGGAAGATTCGTTGTTCTAAATAGTAACATGCTTCATAGTTTCCGCGCATGTTTTGCTGCGCATGTTTGCAGTAGTCTACTTACAGTAGCATTTTAGAATAATTATACTCTACACCATCTGAACATTTTAGCATTCGCTCAGCGAAAAGTCAAACGTATGCGAATTCGAGCCCGAACTTGTTGTGAAGCAGGAGTGTCGGATTACGACCTTCCAGGATGGCTACTTCTATACATCAAGCTTCACCGATGCCGTGACTAAGATAAGGTAAGACGTCATAAGAAGCGATTATTCTATGAATAGCTAATGGAAATTATGCAGAAGTTCGTATTAAATAAATTTCAGGAAGTTTTTCCAATCAGTGGAGCGTCGCCACCAGCTGGTGTACAATCCGTTCACCCAGTCTGTTGAGACAATCGCGAGCGTCGCTGATCTCTGTCGACTATTCGAACGCATCAGTTTCGACCTTGATGTTGGACAGCGAATGCTGAAGAGTCTGGAGCGCTGAAGATTATGCTTGAGCCTGCTAATGCTCCATCAACTGGTTGCTGTTCTGTTCGATGAGGAAACTACTTTGGTGTCGGTATTGGTAACTCTATAGCTATACTTTTAATTATCATAGTAATTTTCAAAAATAGATATTTTTGGATAGCCATATTTTCTAATTATCGCTCAATGCCTAATTCATCTAGTATTATTCAAATCTGATTGGCAATTAATAAACTGTATGGTTAACAACCATTTTAAAGCAAATCAATCTTTGTGCCGATGCAAATTTTCAACTGAAATATACCACCATGTGCACTCAATGTAGTGTTAAGTTACGCGAGTCATTGAGCAATTCTTAGGCCTGTGTAGTTCATTCTTTCGTAATTAAAGTTATTGAATTGAAGAGAACATGCTCAAAAGCCATGACGAATGAAACAAATTCTATGTATTTCATGACATATGCTGAGTACATAATGTCCTACATGGTTTGTGATATTTAGTAGTCTATTCCTGTGATCGGCACTCCGTGTCATGCGATCGGCACTCCATGTTCCGCGATCAGCACTACATGTAATGGGATCGGCACTCCATGTCATGAAATCAGCACTCCACGTGATTCTGTTAGCACTCCATGTATAAATGGGATCAGCACTCCATGTCGTGCTATTAGCACTCCATGAAACTAACAATACAAGGTTTGTGTACAAAGATTGTACAAGGTCAAAGCCTACGTGTACATAGTTTATTCAATTTTTTTATTCCTTTCTTCGTTGCCCCCCCCTCCCAAGGGAGGAGGGTGCAACAGAACGCAGTCGTTTCTAGAAATTCTATCAGGCAAGACCCAGTCAAGTTAACCTGTCAACTTGGTCTACTTTGTGTTTACATTTCACGCCTGTCTGACAGTATGCAAGAGTTTCACGTGTGATACTCTAACAGTGAATAACTGCGGGCAATATAATTTGATTCGAATGCAGGGTAACTTAGCCTCTAAACAAATAACGGTTCTAGCCCTGTGTTTTGCATTCAGAATTGCACAAATTTTTGTGGTGACCTCTCGTGGTACGAGCTATATTGGCACCCGAGCAGCCGTCACGAGCCAGACAGCTGATTCGCAACTACAGCACCCTAAATAAATAAGGCCACTTGTAATTAATACTGACGACCTAGGAAGTCTCTACCAAAAGCGATGAGCGATAGAAGAAGCACATCACCAACTGCTACTGGAGACCAGGTTAATGACGGTGCCTACCTAGAACTGGCTGGCGGGGCCGCACTTCGAATGGCTGGATCGCTACGCGAACGACTGATGCTGCAATCGAACAGTCAACTCTCCGAGCAGACGAATAGCTTAAGAATTGTAGCTCACCTGCCGTCAGATCAATGGGGTGATATTCTGCAAGGCATTCAGGTAATATAATTTTTTGGGTACGTGTAAAGGTCACGTACTGTCAGTGTCCTATGAAGACGGTCTGGGGAGGTCACGGCCCTTCTCAGAGACAGGAGCGGGCACCCACATACTAATAGAGAGTGGCAACGCACCTAATAGACAGGGGCACCCATGCAACTAACAGTGAGAAACCACATCAAAGACACGGGCACCCATACAATAGACAGTAGACCAACAGACCAAGAGCATCATTAGCAAGTACAAATGAAGTTTAACTTACTCGTATACACTTATAACTACGCAATATACATGCTTAGCAGCCAATCAAACCAATGACTAATGTTATTGCAGGATGCCGGTTTCTCACTGATCCACTTGGAATCGCATCGATCAGGTCAGCATAACGGCTGCCCAACCGACTTAGTGGTGGACGTGCGTCCCCCAAGTGATCATTTGGAAAAGGACAGAGCGATTCACCAGCTTTCCAACTTGGGACTGAAGGTTTTGGTTTTTGAGGACACTAAAAATACGACATCTAAAGCTGTGAAGCTTGACTGCGATACTGGTAAGGTTTAAGGTCTTAGCAATGCTACGAGTATTTATTTTCGAATTTTTTTATTTATCTTGAAAACATTCTAACAAAACACGCTCAAAATCAATATAAAGACGAAGAAATTTGGTTTCCAAAACGACCTGCTGACCTGGATCAAGTGGTTGGCAGTGTCTTCCAAATTGAAGAGCAAAGCATCGACCATCCTGTAAGTTTTTGAAACAAACAATGTTCGACCATTTGATGTAATTACTCCATGCAAATAGCTACTCATTGAACTATTTCTGGTAGAGCATGCAAGACGAGCAGTACAAAACGCGAAGGAAAATGTTTGCTCAACTGGCCTTCGACTACAAGCACGACCAGCCCATTCCGCTGGTGGACTACACTGAAGAGGAGAATCGAACCTGGTCCATCGTGTTCAACCGTCTGTGCGAACTCTACGATAAGCACGCTTGCAAAGAGTTCTTGGAGAACTTCAAGGAGCTGAGAGAGATCGGCCTGTACAGGTATGTTTCAAACATTCTGTTCTACTAAGTATGTGACTAGCATTATGCATACGTTGTAGTCCTCAGGGCTTGAACGATATCAAGTGGTACACAAATATTAAGTTTTATATAGTTTATAGTCAAATAGTATGTTCGTGTTCTAGAAACAGGCTTTTAAAGTTCGTAGAGACCGTGAAATATTTGGACAAGAAAATAACGACTACTAACAAGTAGTGAAGAAGAAATATGAAGCTAATATTTATCATTTGTGCGGCAAAAGCCCATTGACAAGCAACTCAAGCGATCATTAACTTCATAAACCTGCAAGCCCACTTTTCCTATCGTAAAGTTACCAAAAACGATACAGCTCCTTTACCCCTCGAAGGAGCGACCGCATTCCGCAGCTGCGCGACGTCTCCGACTTTGTGAGACGCCGCTCCGGCTTCACGCTCCGTCCCGTCGCTGGCTACCTGTCTGCTCGGGACTTTCTCTCAGCTCTGGCGCTGAGGGTCTTCTGCTGCACTCAGTACATCAGACACTGGGAGAAGCCGTTCTATACACCTGAGCCGTGAGTTGCACAGATGAGCTGGACTTCTTCTCAATGGCTGCTCGCCTTGGATACTAACCTGCTTTTACCGTTGGTTACAGAGACTGCTGTCACGAACTACTTGGTCACGTGCCAATGCTGGCAGATCCAACATTTGCGCACTTCTCTCAAGAGATCGGCTTGGCATCGCTCGGCGCGTCAGAGGAGGACGTCAAGAAGCTCGCTACGGTACGTTATAGCTTTTATTTGCTACAACTGCATGTTATGCGACCACGCAGTTTTAATTTACAGAATTGATACCTTTTTTAGTGCTACTTCTTCACCGTAGAGTTTGGTTTCTGCAAAGAGGCTGGCCAACTGAAAGCGTACGGAGCTGGTCTGTTAGCCTGTGTGGACGAATTTGAGGTACAGAACCATAGAATTTTCTAAGCCAATTTAGCCTAGGAGCAAGCATTTAAATCCTCAATGAAGAGTCAAGCTATTGAAGACTTGGTTTTCACTGTTAATGGCACAGAAGGGGGCCTGTGGAGCAGTCATCCGAAAATTTGGGCACGCAGTCCGCCCTCCACAGTTTTTCTAGACTTGGGCCATTGACAATAACAGATTTTATTAGACAAAACGCGGATATGGCAGATGAAGAATTCCCTGAGCATTGATTGGGTTCGATTTCAATCTTTCCAGCACTACTAAATTTTAATTGAAAGTAAAACTCCAACATAACAAGCTCAACAGTCACCCCACTCGCAAAGCGTTACTTCAGAAAGGATTGATTGCAAGTCCAAATTCCCAGATCGATAACTGCAGCCAGCTTCTAAGCTTGATTGGCTTGGAAAATTCTGCACTAAATTTTTTTTACTATATGAGTTCTAATAGAACTTAGTATATAACTACAATTAACAATTTTAGCACGCAGTCAGTGACCGGGCTAAAATATGCAAATTCGACCCAGCAATCGTTTTACAGCAGGAGTGCAAGGTGACCACTTTTCAGGACATGTACTTCTTTACAAACAGCTTCGCAGAAGCTAAGGAAAAACTTAGGTGAGGCATTTAAAGAATTCCTCAAATATCTATATTATACATTTTACAGACTTTTCTATGCGGTTTTAGGCATTTCGCAAATACTTTAAGGCGAAGGCAGGTACTCTTGTACAATCCGTACACTCAGTCCGTGGATTCGGCCACCAGCGCTTCATCGGAGGCTGTGAAGCACCTGCTGGACAGAATCTGCTGGGATTTGGAGAACGCAGTGCAAGTGGCTCAAGAATTGAACCACTGATTGAATAGGAGCTTATTAATTGGATGAAACTCCACAATCAACGAAAATTATATACCCATTCAATACGACTTTTCATACAAGAGCAAATGCAGTAAAACGGATTAAAGCTAAACAATTCTATTCATGTTTCTTTGCTCTATACGAGCTGTCTAATACTATGCGACATGAAGAAACACGAAACAACACTTTGATTGCTAAATGCTCGCTAAATGCGACATGAAGGTTTCATTTTAATTGAATTTTATTCTCACTCTTCAACAATGAAGGATTGAAGGCTATGATTTATGATTCGCCATTCTATGATTCGCCATAGACAACTTCATATATGTACAGAGCTGATAGCTTCGGTTTTACGTCTTAAAATCATTTTTAACCTGCGTAGTGAATACTTACCTGCACCACCATGGCTGACTTAGTTGCACACGATCAGCGAGCCATAATCAAGTTTCATGTGTTCTGCATGGGTGCCAACCAACTGAGATCTTCGATATGATGCAGCAAACGCATCGTATCATTGGAGAGGACTCCAATTGAGGGATGGGGGCAATTCTTACAATGCAGCTCCTCATTGGAACATAGGAAGCAGATGGCTGTGAGAGCGCTGACAGCCATCGAATCATGGGGTGGGAAATCAAGGACAAACTTAAGTAGAAGGACGCAACACTCGAAATCTATGGTAAATGTTTTGAAGGCAACTTTTCGCCGAA
Source organism: Macrostomum lignano (assembly GCA_002269645.1). Taxonomy (NCBI): domain Eukaryota; kingdom Metazoa; phylum Platyhelminthes; family Macrostomidae; genus Macrostomum; species Macrostomum lignano. The sequence continues at coordinate 58,506 of NIVC01001938.1, forward strand.
AAATACACTACAGAGATAGGAGGTTTTAATTTTTTCAGCACAAAAATTGTTATTGCTTTTGATAGGAGGCAGACCCAGTGTTTATCTTTTGATGTGTTGTGCCTTTCTTATTGCTCTATCGAATGTGTAAAGCTTTTCGTTCAGAAATAGTTTTAAAGGCAGGTTTCACCAGAAAAATACACTACGGAGATAGAAAATTTCACGATTTTCAACACTAAAACAGTGATTGGGTCTCTTAACAGTGTCAGAGAAAGTTCTAATCACACTATTTTGTGCCTCACATGCTGCTCTAATGACGCATTAATCGATTTTTCATGTTTAATTGGTCTTGTCATTATTTTAAACGTTTTTGTTATATGTTACTTGAGTAGTCCTTGTGGGAAATTCCTCCGTATTCGCCAGATACTCCCCAGACCTCAGCCTCTTCTTCTTCATCCGCGCCATGAAGTTAATGCAGGGTCTGTTTATTGCTGTTTATTATTTGATTATAATTATCAGGTAATACACAGAACTTTTTGTACAGCCCTCGAATTAAATTGAAGTATGTAAAGTATCTCAGTGCCTATCAGTCAGGATAGTAGTGCAAAATAGAGACAGGATATAGAAAAAACTGCTAGCTATAGAAATAGCGAGTCAAAAAAATAGATATGGAACTCTATCAACTGAAAAGCTTGGTCCTATCAATTAAAACTATATGAGCGCTAAAAACGACGAGAAGGGTTAACCATATTATATGAGTTACTTTAAGCCACTTTAAATTTGCTGGGCTGCTCTGTCCCAAGTGCTTCAACCCCTCTCCCCACTTCAAGTCGTAACTGTCAGGCAGGTATTATCGTTCATAATTTTTCTCCCCACAATGCATTAGCAAAGCCGTCAATAACAGATCCAGCATTGGTCGCAACTGCCACATCCTCTAGGGCCTGAATAATATATAAGAGCAATCAACAAGCTTTTATTTCAGTAGCTATAGTGCTCAGCCTCATCAAAACTGCCTGTCAGTGCTCATATTTTCAGAGAAACAACCAACTCACCCCAGTCAATCGAGCATGCAGCGGCTTCTAGCTCTGCTGACTCTGTGCTCAGTAGCAGTCGCTGCAGCTGTTGAGCTGCACGAAGTTGACAGCCCGAGTTGGTCAGGTGATAAGGTGCGCCAGTTCAGTCTATCGTTCGCCAACCAAGCAAACAGTTTGTTGCAGTGCACTGCTTTTGCAGCCAAGTACCTGCTTAGCAATCAGCTTCTTGTCTTCATCGATGGAAGTCGAGTAGTAGAACCCCAATGCTTCTTTGGTGAGTCGGTTATACTATAATATCAGAAATAGCGCAAAAATGAACTTAGCTCAAGGGTCGGCATAATCAACGGCCCGCCAAGCCTCTCTATCCGGTCCTCGGGGTCCTTTGAAACTTCACAATGGCAATCTGGCACGCTCGATTTTTATGTCTCCTATTCAGCTCTATTCTCTCTAATCTCCTCTCCCTTTAAGGACGCTTTCCTTTCATTCATTTTTGTTTGAAGCTTAATTGGTTCAACTTTAATTCATCGAAAACCAACGCGCTTTTTTAGCCTATCGAGCTCGCTGCCTCAAACTGCCGAGAAACAGCCCCATGAAACTAGACAAGACACCATCGATGAAAGTAAGTTGACTGATTTGGTGATTTACCACCTGTTTCTTTACTTGAAACTCTATCTCAATTGAGTTACATGTATTTATTACAGGTTTTTGTGACGTCACTGGAAACCTGCTGGACTACAATTCAGCACAGAGTGGACAATACGACTGACTTCTACCGGAACTGGACTGACTATGCTGTCGGATTTGGTCAGGAGCCGAGCAGGAACTTCTGGATTGGTGCGTATGTTGAGAAACGTACGAGCTAATTTGTTTGTAGATGAATTTTCCAGTAATCTAGGAAATACTTCTCAATTTTAGTAGCGAAACCGTTTTCATCAAGTCGAAAATAAACGCAAAATTCACATGAATGCATACAAAAAAGTACTTGATGTTGATATTCTGATACCTATAGAATAGCTCAGAAAGCAGCATATTATCGAGTTCGGGTTGATAAGTTTGAGTAGGTAAGCGTAAGCAGAAACGTAAGCCAGTTAAGAAGAGCTGGCCGTGGTTAGTATGCAGTCAGACAGACGGTTTGCGTCACCTTGTCCAGATCGGCAGAAACCATGAGCAAGTTGATGTTGAGCTGAGAAAATGCACGACCTTATTTACCCTTTCTCATCACTTGACACTTCCGACAGATCTTTTTTTATTGCGATTCGATCATGCCAGTTGATCAGATCAGATAAAATGCGAAATCTCTGCAACTCCAGGCCTTCGAACTCTTCACTGGCTCACTTCGCCAACTGATCGAACTCTTCGCGTGCGGATGAAGAAGTGGGACGACACTGAGCACTGGGCTGAGTACAGCAGCTTCTCTGTTGCCGACGAGACTGACAAATTTCGTCTAAGGCTGTTCGGATTTTCGAGCTCATCAAACCAGGTTGGCGACTCGATGGCGATTCACAATGGTCTGCGTTTTAGTACCTTTGACTCGGATAATGATCTGTTCGCAGGCAACTGCCCTCAAATCTACAAAGGAGCCTGGTGGCACCGTGCATGTCACCTGGTCAATGGGAATGGACTCTACTACAATCTGCCTGAGGCTGCCAGAGTTCCCACGTTTGGCACTGGCATCAGTTGGTACTATCGCTTCGGCTATGCCTACTCAATGAAAGAGTTCGAAATGCTTATTCAGTAAGCAATTGAAGACCCAAAAAGCACTTTTGCTGTATTTGAGAACCTGATATGAGATTCGTTTTTGAATAGTCTGAGCGCACTCGTCATTTAAATTTGATGAATATGCTAGAGAAGCTCGATCTGCATCCGATCGGAGATGTTACAAACCCAGCGATGCATGACTAAACTAGAACAGATTGGACTCGATCTAAATCTGTCTGAGACTGAAAAAGAAATAATTAATGTGCGATAGAACCTGCCGATATTGTTATATTGCGCATTCAGCTTGCTCCTATAAGCCTTCGGGCTTAAGTTTTGTTGCTAAACAAAGATATAATGGTGTTACAAGGCCTTGTAGCTTGTGGCAAATTAAGGCTTTGGGGAAGATGCCTCAATAGGAAATAATGCTGAGTTGCAAGGCTCAAAAGGGTCAATGTAAGAAGTACAACAACAATAAAAAAATATAAACAAAATATGCTGTCAGTTTCTTTAGAAAGCAGCGTCACAGGGTGGGCCAGAACGAAAGTCGAAACGCCGAGTGAGCGCCTGTCCCTGCCAGTAGGGTGCCTGTGGGTACGATAGGTACTGCGACCGTATAGATACGGTTGTAGAAAGGTACGTATATACGTAGATATACGTAGATACGTATAGATACGCTCGTACTACGACCCTGCGCGGATGATGTGGCCTGCCAGCTGGAGTCGGTGACAGCACAAACAGGTCGCTTGGACCGACAGGGCGGCGCGGTGATAAATTAAGCGCCGTGTTGTTAACTCAACGTCGCAGCGTTGTTGATCGAGCGAGTCCGTCAGTGTCAAGGTCTCAGCGTTGAACTAACTAGGTCCTATAAGGAAATTGCTGAGATTCTTAGGCTCACGTGGGGGGATTGCTGATCATGCAGTGATCAGATAGGGTCAACGACTTTTTCTGCCTCAATTCGACTGCCAAGGACTTTTGGTTGCCATCATGCAAGCCACTTGACTGCTGAGCATTTAACTGCCACAAAGTGGCTGCCTCTCCCGTACAGCAGCAAGCCGGCGTCGGCGACGTGTGGGCCGACGCTAGCTTTCCACTGATTCTCCCAATGATCCCGGGAGAACTCCCAAAAATCGTATCGGAGTGTATCGTATGAACTTAATGATTTGTTTCTATGCTTTTTATTAGTCACTAGAGTACAGTTTACCATGATTTCTTGTATTCACCCTAAAAGGCCTTCACAATAGCGCCGACGTACATATACAAATAATAACGCATTTAATATAGGCAGTAGTGTATGTGATAATTTGGCATTAGTGAGGGTAGTTACATGTAGTTACTTTGAGCAGTCCCAAAGGACTGTGATCTAGCCACATGTACCTCCGGCCTAATTTTTTTTGTTTTTTTGTTCTTAATTTTGTTCTTAAGATGAGCACCCGCCGCTCCCCATGATGAATATACATCTACACATGAATATACAGCGGAAACAATTGCTCCAGTGAGCCAAAGGCGCCGAGAGTCTCCACAGCGACGACTGAAAGTGGTGGTGGTCGCCCAGGTCGGTGTACTTGGCTAACTTGCGGGCCTCGGCCGAGGTGGCAGTTGCGCGGGGGGCGACGGCAGAGGCGTGCATGCAGGTGACTTGGGGCCCGCGCAGCCTGTGTGCGTGATAGTCGCGTCCCAAGCCCAAAAAGCAAATATAAGTAATTTAGCATGTGTACGTATACGTATACTCTCATTGCACTCAGCACTCCAGGTCTATTTGTCTGGTGCACGCTATTCTGTGATTTGTTTTTGTATACGTCCTTTCAGACCATCACCAACTAACGCAAAACTGTATCAATTGAAACGCGTAATTTTGTAGACTTTCCAAGAAACTTTTCCGCTACTGATGGTAAAAAGAGCGTGTGCATTCAGCTGCGTCAGTGTGAACGTCTTACCTAGCTGAGCTCAACGCAACCATCTCAACTGAAAGAATAGGAAACAACCAGGCGTGACTAGGGCGTAGCCGTAGCCGTAGCATAGCTAAAAAAGGGATGAAATAAATAAAATCCGAGATACAATTCATTCCCCCCGGCCCCGGCCAATGCTTCCACTCCCAGTCCCAATAACATGTCATAGATAGCCAATAGGCCTACCAAAGCCATAGGTGACAGCACTATTTGTCATATAATATTTAAGTGATAAAAGACTTGTATTGGTGATTTTTTCCCATTTTCGCCTATGTCATGTGATGATATGCCTGACATGCTTGATATTAGCTAATAGCCTATCACTCATAGGACTGGACCTCAGACCTGTTTTCATATAGGCAGCTGATCTAGACCTAAGACCTAAACTAGACCCTGACCTAGTTTAGGCCCCTAATAAATTTTAACCAATATAGGTCCCTAAACTGGTAGGGGTAGGGCTAGGCCTAGTAGAACCTGAACTTTTCTTTGTCTACTTATCAAGGACAAGGTCTTCATTATTTATAATTAATTGAAATTTATAATTATAATAGAGCCTAGGGCAGGGTCCAGTGATAAAAAAATTAATGCAATTTTAGGCCTTTTCCTTTATTGGCCTATATGGCTATAGGCCCTAATGGTGTAAGACTAAGATGGCCACAACATTGAATCTCTATTATATCTACTTTCTCTCTACCATAAATTAGCAACTTAATAGCTATTGTTTTATTATTATGCATTATTTTTTGTTTTAATCAATCATATTTATAAATATTGATGCAATAATAGATTTGAAATTAATTATCCATAATACAAAAACTTTAATCTTTTTTGCATTTATGCCAATTTATTCTCATAAGGCCATAAATATCAAATATACCACTATCATTTTATTATTAACAAACCATTGCTAATCAGTGTTGGGCACCAGTCGGTTAATAAGCGTTAATCCGTTAATAAGCGTTAATAAGCGTTAAGATTTTTCATTAACATTAACAGACTATCATTAAGATTTTTTTGAACTAACGGATTAACGAATTTGCGTTAAAAATTTTGTGAATTAATGATAAATTCATCGTTAACGGTACTGTCTATGTCAATGACCAAAGATGCAAAGAAGGAACGAAAAATAGAAGTCTTATAAGAAGTTTAAACATTACAAACGTATTTGAGCTTACCTATATGCCTAAATATAATCTCTTTATTTATGACAATGATCATACAGACATACATAATTAACAACTTCTTACAAATAAACTTTAAAATAATGAATTAAAATACTGTGAAACTTTATTTCTTGCACGTGAGCATCAATCGCTTCTGTTGCTTCTGATTGATTCACTTCTGTCCCAATCTTTCGCAACTTTCTGCTGCGCCTGCTAATGGTATTGAAACAACCTTCCTATGCGTATTTAATTATGAATTTCTCATTATTAGCTTTTAAGTTTCAAATAAAATAAGTTACTTTTTTACCATATGCTTTACTTTTAGTAGTATTATGCATGCAAGTTTTAAAATGATTATTTATTACTTTTTTTAGCTTTCAAATCGCTTAGATGACCTTTGTGTTTCGCTAAAAAGATGGAATAGCAAAGACGTGCATTACAAAGTCTATTTAGGAAAAAATATGCAAGATTTCCGTATTTTCTGTGTTAACTTTAACGGATTAATGCTTATTAACGATTATCAGTTAACTTTCAGTTAACTTAACGAAATTAGGAGTTAAAAAGTTAAGATTTTTTTGTTTTAACGCTAACGCTTTTGCTATTAACGGAAGTTAAGATTTTCATTAACGGTGCCCAACATTGTTGCTAATGCTATGCAAAAAATGAGATGAATATGCAACAAAGTATTTATTTTGTGCTAGGTTATTTGCTTTATTTAGTAGATAAATATCTATTGGTCAAGCTACAATAAAAGCTAGGCCTAGGCCTAAAGACAAAAGAAATGATTATAATGTAATAATTCCATTTAAGCATCTATCTTCCTAATTACTACCAATAGGAAAATAAAAATGAGTGAAATGTATAGACTTAGGATTATTATTATTTATTTAGACATTTAGATCTATGGCCATCTTGGTGTGTGGCCATCTTAGTCATGTGCCGCTATAATTCTATGAGGGATATCTTAGAAGTAATGTCACTTTTGCTTGCTTTTATGAGTATTAGGCCTTAATGTGTGTTAAAAAATCATAGGGCCTAAACTCATAATTAAGCATTTAAAAATATATATAGGGGCCAATTGACTTTTTATTATAAATGGTATAGGCAAAAATATAAATAATCAACTATATTATTAGCTAAAAAAGGTCTTTTATGCAATGCAACAAAGTCATTTACTATTGCAATGTAAAAAAGGTCATTTATTGTTGCAACACTAGCCTTTATTTGAGAATATAGGCATGCACTCATTTTTTGGCATTCTGTATAACTATTCCATTTTTATTTAGGTGTGCACCTAGCATGATCCAGACTATGGTATAGAGACCTTTTTTTGATAAAAATTCTTATTCGCATTGGCTTTCAAAAATCAATGCTACCTGCAGACTAGCATATAGCCATTCCTATCAAAATATAGCTGTGCACTTAGTATATAGAACAAATTGTACATGGTTGCATAGTGTGCAAGATGGTGCAGCTTATATTTTAGTTTATTTTGAAGTATAGCAGTATGATGAATAGGCATTTAATTTGATAAAAGGAAGTCAGCAATGTGGAAAAAATGCACAATAGAATTGCAAATCTAAAAACTAAATTAATGTTTTTATTATCAAAAAAATGTTTTTTGTTCTCCAAATAAAATAAAATAAGAAAGTAAAATTTCTTAATTAGAAGTTTTAAGAAAATAAAAAATTCTATTTTATAGAGTCCCTTATTGTTGCAACTGCAGAAAAGGTCCTTTATTATCATAATGCCTCATGGGTCCTGTTGAAAGTATGATTTTCCATGTAGATTGTGCCTCAACAAGACTATATCACTGAAATAAAAATAGAATAAAATAGAAGTATTTGCACTTCTCAGATTTCAATTGGTGTTTAAATCCCATCATTGCCACTAATGAAGTGCTGGTTGGTTCTCAGGTGGTGTCTTGGGTTGTCTTAAAATGGCTTGGTAGGTCTTTGAGTAGTGCCGCTGCTACCAATGTTGTATAGGCATCTTGCTTAGGTTCTTCCTCAGGCCTTTTTTTAGAAATTGTACTTATAACCTTTGGTGAGGTACTGATCTCATAGAAGCAAATAAAGAAGACAAGAGAAAGACTAGCACTTTATGCAGATTTGGCAGTTCTCACTTCTCAATCAAGGGCATCTATAGTCAGCAGTTCCTATTAGGTTTATATGGGGTAAGAAGGATAGTGCTAGCTTCAGGCAAGCTAAGCTGTCTTACAAATAGCAGGCACAGTCAGAGACAGGCACACTCAGAGTCAGGTTAAACTTAAGTGCAAACTTAGCAGACAAACTTAGAGATTTGGGTATATATGTGCAACCTTGGGAATCACTTGGCTGTTTCTATTGGCAACACACATGTAAGTCGCTATTAGCTGAGAGCAGTCATATGACTATTGACTACTATTCCATCTAATAGCAACTTAGATGTGTGTTGCCAATAGAAATGGCTGGGTGAATCCCTAGGTTGTGCCTAACAGCCTAAGCATGGATTTGGGCTAATTGTGAGAGAGAGATCTCCTGGCATAGAAAATAGGCTGGCAGAAAGGCTTGTCTGAACCTGGAATCAATTGCACCATGAAAACATGACCCCCTGCTGCAAGTCATGAGTGACTATTGCTATTTTAGCAACTGGCAAGCAGGTTTGCCTCAAAGGAGTCAGGGGTGCAGGTGCATGTGATTCCTTATAAATATGAGCCCAGTGCACAATGATGAAATCATTGCACTTTTGACTGAAAAGAAGGAAGAGGGCCATCATGTGACTGGCTCATATAACAAGGGGAAAAGGCCCATAAGTGAAGGCACTCAACCTTGGGACTAGAGAACAAAATGGCACTACAAAATTAGAAGTGCCAAACTGTGAACAAAACAGAGACAGGCCAGACCAAGCTGTCTGGGCATTGCAAAATGAGAGCACAAAACACAAAACACAGAGCACAAAGGGGCAAGCAAGGACAGACAGACAACAAAGGACAGGCCAAGGGACAGGCAAGAGGGGTAGGCAACTACCCAGTAGCAGACAGAAGCCTTGGGCAAGGGCAAGGAAACAGCTGACTAATACGGCACCTAACTAAACTAGTGACTCACTACATTTGATTTTATAGATTACTTAAGTAGTTTTTTGGTAACTTGCTCTGTTTTTTTTGCTTTATTTTTTGCCATTTCTTTTTTAAGATATTTTTGGGCCTAGATTAAGTAGTACATAAGATAGCAATGACATGTGGCTTGTTAGCAGACTATTGTGTATATTCCATAACTTTAAGCTACCATTTTTTAGTTATAAAAAGGGCAAGCTTATCAATAAAGACATGCTTGCATATTAATAGTGAACTCAAGTTCCCACAATAGAACAATGCATGAGCATTAAATAGGTAAAGCCAAATATAAAAATAAAATTGCATGCAAAGCAAATCTGTCACTAAAAAGCTTTTTATTTAGATGTAGGTTATATCATAGCCTATTTTTATGAAAAACTGTTGCACTAGCCAAGTAAAATAACAAAGTAGGCCTATGCATATTCATATGCAAATAAGCATAAAAAGAGCTAAACTATTAATGCTTTATCATTATTCTTATTATTATTTTCTTTATTGTTTAGGAAGCTACAATATAAAGACATGATAAAAAAATATCAGATATAGAGCTCAGTTGCAAGAAAATACTATTTGTCTCAGCTGATCTGTCTCAAGTTGGTAGCAACTTGGATCCTAAACATGTAGGCGAACATCTAAGAGTGTTAAAACCTAAGCTCCCTATGGCATTGTTTTTGTACCACCCTTCTGTTATGGCCTTTATTATAAAATGACTAAATTGATAATAAAGCAATATGCTAAATTTCTAAGATCTGTTTGTTTGGAATTTGAAATTATATATGCTCAATACCACTGATTTACACCAGCCATGCAACTTAATTTTTGACCAAAAATGCAATTTGCCTATAGTAAATACCTAATAAAAATTAATGTAATTTTGGCTAAATGGTAGGAGTAAGTATAAATGTATTATTAAGGCTACATGCCTCATCGTCTTATTAGTATGCTCATACTACATCTATTTTTTATAGGATAGGCATTTTTATGACTTACCTTGGCTTTGCCATTTGCCAGCCAGCCAGATTGGCCAGGTGTTTTGCATGTATTTTGGTATCTGATCTATTCAAAGAAAATGTCTATAGAGAATATGTGGTAAAATATGAAAAGTACAAATAAGCAAGACACATATTATTAAAATTCTGCATAATGGTTAATATATTAGATAGTAGATAATAGATATAATAGATTTTTTAAATTAGTTAGGCCTTATTAATAGATTAATTGTCTATTCAACAACTTCATGTTTTATACATCTATTCCTTTATGAATTTAAAAAACTCTAAATAGCAACCAATATGCTGTTCCTACCCTTTATATAGTTAAGCTTCTCTAACCCATTGAAGTTGTAGAAGTCTAAGTTTATTGATTAATCAAGGCTTCTAAGTGAAGTTAATTACAAACAATGAGACTAGTATAAAAATGCATCTCTCTATTTGCTATTTGGGCCATTCCATATAATTGTGGTTGTAACATGACAGACTATTTTTACTTATAAAATGAAATCTAACAATAGAATATACTAAACCAATATTTTGAATGAAATATTATTTTGTCAAGAATATGTTTATAAAGTTTCATATAGATATCATCATTAGTATAGATGCTATTAAACCTTGAATGGCACTTATGGTCGTAACAACAGGATTTTTGACATATAGAAACTAAAAGGTAAAAGTCTTATAACATTTTTCATTTTTGACATTTTGCAATCATTTTTTTAAATTTGACTAAGAACATCTTTAGAAGTCGTACTCTTTTATTAGAATATATAAACTCAAAAAAGCAACAAAGATACAAAAGAAAAGGCAGCCTTATGGTCATAACATTATGGTTGTAACATATTTTTTTCTGTCAATTCAGTAACTTTGAAGTACTAATATATTAAAAATATAATAGATTATATGGTTGCTAATGTTTTTATCTGATGATGCAAGTACTATAATTTTATATATAGTTTGTTTTAACCTTCTAAAGCTTTCTATTTGTTTTTAAAAGGTACAAAATCTTAATTATATCTTTTGCTTAGAAAATGTCCAATTTTTTACAAAAATAACTTTTTGCCAATTGATAACATACTAATCCAACATTTTATCATTTATTTATTCTTAGATTGTATACATTACATACAAAAAAGATTTGGTAAAAAAATTGGCTGATAAGGCAATGACAAGCAAAAATATTGACTTTTTTCTATTTTCCAAATATGTCCATCTTATATGGAATGGGCCATTAGGTAATCTTGAGTTTGATAAATAAAAAATGAAATTAAATTCTCATCAAAGATGAAAAAATAAGAAAAGTCTTTTGATAAAAATCTGTTTTAGTGTTACAATAGCAAGATTCTATCAGTGAAAAAATCAATTCTATAGTGAACCTCTCTGTGGCACAAATAAAACTTTATAATTGATTGTTCAATTCTATTCAAATGAACTTGGCTGCAGTCACCATGGACACATTACTGGCTGCCAATCCAAAGAGTCGACGCTACGAAAAAATTGATTACTTTGACGAGGGCCAGTACGCTCTGGTGTACAAGGCTCGCGACACGCACAATGGCCGCTTGGTTGCCATTAAGAAAGTGAAGTCCGGCACCCGAGAAGACATTGCCGATGGTGTGAACCGGACCGCGCTTAGAGAGATTAAACTGCTTCGCGAACTGTTGCACGACAATGTCATCAGATTGCTTGACGCATTCGGCGATGATGGCAATGTTAATTTAGTATTCGAAATTATGCACACAGATTTGGAGAAGCTGGTGCACGATCAGAGTGTAGTGCTGTCCCCTAGTCACATTAAGAATATTGTGCTGCAGTGCCTGCGCGGCCTGGATTATATGCACGCTAATTTTGTGCTGCATCGGGACATTAAGAGTAACAATATCTTTGTTAGCGCTACTGGTCAGGTGTGTGTGTACCTCATACCTATTGCTTTATAATTAATGCCTTCTAGACATATCCTTATCTTCACGCTCCTGAAGTCTTCCCAGTGTATTAATATCCGCTTCTAATTCCTCTAATTTATCTTATTCGATTCTTTGACTGTCAGATTCTCCCCAATATCTAATTCTCGATAATCTCTCTTCAATATCCCATTCTTGATAATCTCTCTTCAATATCCCATTCTCGATAATCTCCCTCAAATATCCCATTCTGTATAATCTCCCTCAAATATCCCATTCTCGATCATCTCTCTTTAATATCTTATTCTCGATAATCTCCCTCAAATATCCCATTCCCAACCAAATATTTCATTCTTGATAATCTCCCCCAAATATCCCCCTCTCGATAATCTCCCCCAAATATTCAATTCTCGATAATCTCTTCAATATCACATTCCCTATAACATCCCCAATATTCCAATAAAGTATCCCATTCTCGAGAAGCATCTCAATTTCCCATCCCCATCATCTCCCCAATATCCCATTCTCAAAAATCTCCCCCAATATCCCGTTCTCGACATCTAAAATAGTTTCCTAATTCATATAATAAAACTAAAAATTGTGAAAGGTGAAGCTCGGCGACTTCGGTCTGGCCCGCATGTACGGCAGTCCCAACCGGCCACTGACAAACCAAGTGGTGACCCGCTGGTACAGATGCCCCGAACTGTTGCTAGGCGCCAAAATTTATGGCCCAGGCGTTGACATGTGGGCCGCCGGTTGTGTCTTTGCCGAATTGTTGCGTCGAACTGCGCTGTTCCCAGGCGAGTCGGATATCATGCAGCTGTCGAAAATCTATCACCTGTTGGGCACGCCTAATTTAGAGGATTGGCCTGAGGTTGCTCAGCTGGAGAATTATCTGCAGTTTAAGGAGTGCCAACCAGTACCGCTGCACGATATGTTCACGGCTGCTACAAATGATCTGCTGGACCTGATGCAGGGCCTGTTGAGACTTAATCCGGCTAAGAGGTTGGTTAGTTTGTTATCTAGTCAGTCATTTAGTTAGTTATTTAGCTAGTCCGTTTTTTAGTTAGCTTGTCAGTTAGTTAGTTAGTTAGTTAGTTAGTTAGTTAGTTAGTTAGTTGGTCAGTTAGTTGGTCATTTAGTAAGACAAAACTCAGCTCAAAAAGGCAGCCTCTGACTCAATAACTGCAGGCTGACTGCAGCTGAGGCCTTGACCATGCCCTACTTTGTGATGCCGCCGGCTCCTTGCACTAATCAGCAAATTCCTCTGGGCGGTGGCGGCGGTCGCGGATTCGACGGTGGCGTTATCGGCGGCGTTGCTAGTTACCATAGCAACCAATCAGCCACTACGAGGAATCACATTTTGCCCGGCTCGAACGGCGGTAGCGGGGGCGGTTTGTCTGTTCCGCCCGCTGCTAAGGTTGCCCGCCGATTGCAGTTTGACTCGGGTAGATGATTGATTGATTGATTACTCAATTAACTTGGCAGTTCCTGCTTTCATTTTTTGTAATAAGTGTATTGCATATAAAGCTGCAGTATTCCCTGTCATTTTGGTGCCACTTTTACATTTACGTAATAAATGGCGCCAGAGTTACAGGGATTACTGTAGCTTTAAGTGTAATAAATGGCGCCAGAGTTAGAGGGATTACTGTAGCTGTAAGTGTAATAAATGGCGCCAGAGTTTCAGGGATTACTGTAGCTTTAAGTGTAATAAATGGCGCCAGAGTTACAGGGATTACTGTAGCTGTAAGTGTAAAAATGGCGCCAGAGTTTCAGGGATTACTGTAGCTTTAAGTGTAATAAATGGCGCCAGAGTTAGAGGGATTACTGTAGCTGTAAGTGTAATAAATGGCGCCAGAGTTTCAGGGATTACTGTAGCTGTAAGTGTAATAAATGGCGCCAGAGTTACAGGGATTACTGTAGCTTTAAGTGTAATAAATGGCGCCAGAGTTAGAGGGATTACTGTAGCTGTAAGTGTAATAAATGGCGCCAGAGTTTCAGGGATTACTGTAGCTGTAAGTGTAATAAATGGCGCCAGAGTTAGAGGGATTACTGTAGCTGTAAGTGTAAAAATGGCGCCAGAGTTTCAGGGATTACTGTAGCTTTAAGTGTAATAAATGGCGCCAGAGTTAGAGGGATTACTGTAGCTGTAAGTGTAATAAATGGCGCCAGAGTTTCAGGGATTACTGTAGCTGTAAGTGTAATAAATGGCGCCAGAGTTAGAGGGATTACTGTAGCTGTAAGTGTAAAAATGGCGCCAGAGTTTCAGGGATTACTGTAGCTTTAAGTGTAATAAATGGCGCCAGAGTTACAAGGATTACTGTAGCTGTAAGTGTAATAAATGGCGCCAGAGTTTCAGGGATTACTGTAGCTTTAAGTGTAATAAATGGCGCCAGAGTTAGAGGGATTACTGTAGCTGTAAGTGTAAAAATGGCGCCAGAGTGTCAGGGATTACTGTAGCTTTAAGTGTAATAAATGGCGCCAGAGTTAGAGGGATTACTGTAGCTGTAAGTGTAATAAATGGCGCCAGAGTTACAGGGATTACTGTAGCTGTAAGTGTAATAAATGGCGCCAGAGTTACAGGGATTACTGTAGCTGTAAGTGTAAAAATGGCGCCAGAGTTTCAGGGATTACTGTAGCTTTAAGTGTAATAAATGGCGCCAGAGTTAGAGGGATTACTGTAGCTGTAAGTGTAATAAATGGCGCCAGAGTTACAGGGATTACTGTAGCTGTAAGTGTAATAAATGGCGCCAGAGTTAAAGGGATTACTGTAGCTGTAAGTGTAATAAATGGCGCCAGAGTTTCAGGGATTACTGTAGCTGTAAGTATAATAAATGGCGCCAGAGTTAAAGGGATTACTGTAGCTGTAAGTGTAAAAATGGCGCCAGAGTTTCAGGGATTACTGTAGCTTTAAGTGTAATAAATGGCGCCAGAGTTAGAGGGATTACTGTAGCTGTAAGTGTAATAAATGGCGCCAGAGGTACAAGGATTACTGTAGCTGTAAGTGTAATAAATGGCGCCAGAGTTACAAGGATTACTGTAGCTGTAAGTGTAATAAATGGCGCCAGAGTTAAAGGGATTACTGTAGCTGTAAGTGTAAAAATGGCGCCAGAGTTACAGGGATTACTGTAGCTGTAAGTGTAATAAATGGCGCCAGAGTTACAAGGATTACTGTAGCTGTAAGTGTAAAAATGGCGCCAGAGTTTCAGGGATTACTGTAGCTTTAAGTGTAATAAATGGCGCCAGAGTTAGCGGAATTACTGTAGCTTTAAGTGTAATAAATGGCGCCAGAGTTAGAGGGATTACTGTAGCTTTAAGTGTAATAAATGGCGCCAGAGTTAGCGGGATTACTGTAGCTGTAAGTGTAATAAATGGCGCCAGAGTTAGAGGGATTACTGTAGCTTTAAGTGTAATAAATGGCGCCAGAGTTAGCGGGATTACTGTAGCTGTAAGTGTAATAAATGGCGCCAGAGTTTCAGGGATTACTGTAGCTGTAAGTGTAATAAATGGCGCCAGAGTTAGAGGGATTACTGTAGCTGTAAGTGTAATAAATGGCGCCAGAGTTTCAGGGATTACTGTAGCTGTAAGTGTAATAAATGGCGCCAGAGTTAGAGGGATTACTGTAGCTTTAAGTGTAATAAATGGCGCCAGAGTTAGAGGGATTACTGTAGCTGTAAGTGTAATAAATGGCGCCAGAGTTAGAGGGATTACTGTAGCTGTAAGTGTAATAAATGGCGCCAGAGTTAGAGGGATTACTGTAGCTGTAAGTGTAATAAATGGCGCCAGAGTTTCAGGGATTACTGTAGCTTTAAGTGTAATAAATGGCGCCAGAGTTTCAGGGATTACTGTAGCTTTAAGTGTAATAAATGGCGCCAGAGTTTCAGGGATTACTGTAGCTTTAAGTGTAATAAATGGCGCCAGAGTTAGAGGGATTACTGTAGCTTTAAGTGTAATAAATGGCGCCAGAGTTAGCGGGATTACTGTAGCTGTAAGTGTAATAAATGGCGCCAGAGTTACAAGGATTACTGGTCTAGCATAGGAATAATCCTTCAAAGTTAAAGTTCAGTATGTCTTTCCAGCTTATTTCGGTTTTAAAGTACGGCTTGTCCTTATTGATTTAGAACCGGTTTCAGTTCCGTTGATTTGTTTGTGAAGAACTGCATTTGAGTAATATAATTTGAGCAAGGTGTTGCCTTTGCCTGTCTATGGGTTCATCATAACCCAACTCGGTTATTTTGCATTTTCTCAATACGGTGTAACAGCGCGCTAAGCATGTTTGCAAAACATTCAACCAACGTATATACTACTGTACTAAATTTCATATCAGTAGTATCGGTAGCGTAGAACTTTCTAATATGTGCTGTTATCAAAGAGTTTTTGGAAAGTAAAAATACTTAACCCGCTTTTGCTTGCTTGAAGTGTAAGTTTTAAATGTGCTATCTAAATAAATACAAATACCATGTTTTATTTTCCTTACACCTGCTGTGTCATTCGATTTTGCATAACTGCGCGACTTCTTTTATTGCTCTTTTGTTACTACTTAGTTCTAGTAGCCTAGCTTGTTAAAGACTGACAGTGAGGTAATTTTGCTTTCAGATTCGCGACAAGTTTTAAAGAATTTTGACGTCTGCCAACATGACGGCCGCTTGTAGGACAACCGTGCTCCAACTGTTCAAAGAGAAACAGATTGAGAAGTTGTCAAAATTTGTGGCTGATTGCTCCCCGGATGAGGCACGTGACTTTGCTTATTGTGATTTTCCAGCCAATCCCTGCTCATCCACAATGTACACCAACTGGGTAGCCAATCCCTGCTCATCCACAATGTGCACAAACTGGGTAGCCAATCCCTGCTCATCCACATATGTACACAAACTGGGTAGCCAATCCCTACTCATCCACAATGTACACAAACTGGGTAGCCTATCCCTACTCATCCACAATGTACAGAAACTGGTTAGCCAATCCTTACTCATCCACAATGTACAGAAACTGGTTAGCCAATCCTTACTCATCCACAATGTACAGAAACTGGGTAGCCAATCCCTACTCATCCACAATGTACAGAAACTGGGTAGCCAATCCCTACTCATCCACAATGTACAGAAACTGGGTAGCTAACCCCTGCCCATCCAGAATGTACACACCCTCCCAGCCAATCTCAGCACACCCCACAATGTACACAGCCTCCCAGCTAATCCCAGCACACCCCACAATATTCTAGCACACCCCACAATGTACACACCCTCCCAGCCAATCTCAGCACACCCCACAATGTACACACCCTCCCAGCCAATCCCAGCACACCCCACAATGTACACACCCTCCCAGCCAATCCCAGCACACCCCACAATGTACACACCCTCCCAGCCAATCCCAGCACACCCCACAATGTACACACCCCCAGCCAATTCCAGCACACCCCACAATGTACACACCCCCAGCCAATTCCAGCACACCCCACAATGTACACACCCCCAGCCAATTCCAGCACACCCCACAATGTACACACCCCCAGCCAATCCCAGCACACCCCACAATGTACACACCCCCAGCCAATTCCAGCACACCCCACAATGTACACACCCCCAGCCAATCCCAGCACACCCCACAATGTATACCCTCTCAGTAAATCCCAAATTATCAATCCCATTCTCCAACCCGCCGTGCAGTTGCAGGCAACAATGCTAGAAGCTTGCGGTGCCCCAGACTTCGGCCACCTAGCCAAGGCCATGTTCAAAGGGCTTGAACTGGCTCACTGTGACGAGTCTGCAGCGGCCGAGCGTCGTTGTGGTTTGGTCCGAGCGGCAGTTCGCGTGATGGCCAGAACCGAAGTTAGCGGGCCGATCTGCTCTGAAGCGATGTCGCTGCTGTCTATTGAGGTTAGTTGCTGTACTAACCGCCATTAGCTTAGCTTAACTCTACACAGTTCAATAAATATGGATAGCCGACAAGGCAGCAATGTGTTTCTTGAAAATTCGAATAACTTAATGACTGAATACTCAAAGCTTATCAGTTAGAATTATTCATTTTTCACAGGTGTCTAATCTTTCTGATTCGGCTTTGGTCAGCGTGTTTGACACCTTGTTGGATGTCACCGCTTCAGACAGAATTGCTTCACCAGCGTAAGTTTCAAATATTATTTTATTGAATTGTTTATTTTTTAAGAAGTTTTTTTAACTAATCTAATAAATATAAAAACTCTGATCCTGAGGAACAATCGCTAATCCATATCAAAACTTCGAAGGCATAAAAGTGATAGACGCCGAAGCAAACTATAAAAGCCGACAAAAGCTATTAAAATCGACAAAAGGCCTTGTAACTCGACAAAGACCATAGAAACCGACAAAGACCATGGAAATCAAGAAAGACCATGAAAACCGAGAAAGGGCCTTATAACTCGACAAAGACCATAGAAATCGACAAAGACTATATAACCGAGAAAGGGCCTTACAACTTGACAAAGACCATAGAAACCGATAAAGACCGTAGAATCCGACAAAGCCATAGAATCCGACAAAAACGGTAGAAACCGACAAAGACCGTAGGAACCAACAAAAACCGTAGGAACCCGATAAAGACCATAGAAACCGACAAAGACCGAGGAAAACGACAAAGACCGTACATGTAGATACCGACAAAGACCATAGAAACCGACGAAGACCATAAAAAGCGACAAGGACCATAGAAACTGATACAACCATAGAAACCGACAGACCATGAAAACCGATAAAAACCATAGAAAACGACAAGGCCATCAAAACCCACAAGGCCACAGAAACCGACAAAGACTATAGGAATCGACCGAAACTGACAAAGACTAAAACTGTGAATTCAACGTCAGGTTTATGCATCCCAGCCTAAAATTTGCGTAACACTAACTCATATTGCTACTTAAAGTATTAGTACGAATTAAAAAATAAGTGTCAATATTATATTGCAGTATACTAGACCTACTAGACAAACTGCTCACCCGTGACAAACTTGGCCTAGCTGATCGCCTGTGCTCAGCCGATTGGCACAGAGACAATGCCCTGCCCATAGTTGCCTGTCTAGCCGAGCTGGGGGCTCCTCTATCGGCTAGGGAGCGCGATTCGCTAGTTCGAAAATCTATCTGCTGCCTGCGACGAGTGGACATTTCTAATCTAGCTGGACTGCTCTATCATGCGTTTCTATTTGCTAGCAAGGCTGGTCTGTTGCGTCTGGTTATCTGCGAGGTTGTGGAATTCTTTGCCGAATTGGAGGGCTCCAATGAGAAGGAGAATTCTCAGGTGAGGATAAATAATGCCGTTTTTTTAGGTAACTGTAGTTGTCAATATATATTCTAATGCCTCGGCATCTAATTAGTTATTTGTAGATTTGAATTTATCGTATCAGGGTAACCGGCGAGAGTAACTATAGCTGTCAAAGCATACGTAAATGTCTCGGCAGCTAGTTAATTATTACTAACATGCTACTTTCAGTAGGGTAGCTAGAAAATAAGAGTATGGGTATTTTCCCGACCACGCAGGGCGAACCAGACGGGATACACGCGGCGGACGCCAATGAAGAAGACATTGTTGAAGCTGAAGGCACAGTTCTAGTTCACTTATTGTACACTATTCGGTTGAGTCCAACTCTGTCTGCTGAGCTGCTTAAAGTGTTGCGATCGCTTCCACTGGCGCAGCTGTTGCGTCCGTTCTCCTTGGCGCTATATTTTGTGCTGGTATCCGCTAGGATGGACGACGATATGCACAGGCCTTTGAGGCTTATTGTTGCCAGGTAAACTCACTGTCAATGCTTTCCAGGGTGCAGATTCCAAGGTGGAGGGTGCAGATTCCAAGGAGGAGGGTGCAGATTCCAAGGTGTAGGGTGCAGATTCCGAGGTGGAGGGTGCAGATTCCAAAGTGTAGGGTGCAGATTCCGAGGTGGAGGGTGCAGATTCCAAGGTGGGGGGTTCAGATTCCATGGGGGAGGGTGCAGATTCCAAGGTGGAGGGTGCAGATTCCAAGGAGGGTGCAGATTCCAAGGTGGGGGGTTCAGATTCCAAGGAGGAGGGTGCAGATTCCAAGGAGGGTGCAGATTCCATGGGGGAGGGTGCAGATTCCAAGGAGGAGGGTGCAGATTCCAAGGAGGGTGCAGATTCCAAGGTGGAGGGTGCAGATTCCAAGGAGGGTGCAGATTCCAAGGTGGAGGGTGCAGATTCCAAGGAGGGTGCAGATTCCAAGGTGGATGGTGCAGATCCCAAGAAATAGGGTGAGGAGTTCAGGCAGAGGAGTGAAATATTCCAGGCTAGAATGGAGACTACATAGACTGAATTCTCTCCAGATACTACCAGGAGCGATGCCTACGCAGTGAGTCTGTCTTCCTTCGCTCGTTCCCCGACCCATTGAGCGATGCATCGGCAGCTGGTGCTGCTGATGCTGACAGCGAGGGCAGCGGCAGCAGCAGCAGTGTCATCAGCGATCCGATAGTGTCCGCCTTTGACATTGTGGCCACCCGAGCTGCCCGGCAATGGGACAATATTGTACCTGGCCTGGTTGGTTTCGCATTCAGCTGTTTAGAGGTACAGCAGCAGCAGCAGCAGCAACAGCAAAGCTATCAGACTAGCGCCGGAATCGCCGCGGCCCGAGCTGTCAATCGACTCGGTCGGGAGCTTCTAGTTCGGATGTATCGACGGGCCGAAGCTGCCCGGGAGACTATCCTGAGCGAGGCGGTTGCACTGTTGCTCACTACAGGCGGGAGTAGGCCGTTGGCTAATCTGATTCGCACTCTCATTGCCAGGTATCTAATTTACACCATTGCTATATAGTTTCAAGCATTTAGCTGTAGGGGTGGGCCTGGGCCCTGTATGCCTTTACCTGAGATCTAGACTCTAAATGTATTTTAACAGACTGGCATTTTAAAGACATTCTAGACATCCTATTGCCGTTCTAGAGACCCCCGATATTTCCATTCTAGACCCCCGATATTTCCATTCTAGAGACCCGGTGCGATTCTAGAGACCCCGGTGCAATTCTAGAGGCCCGGTGCAATTCTAGAGGCCCGGTGCAATTCTAGAGACCCCGGTGCTATTCTAGAGGCCTGGTGCTATTCTAGAGACCCCGGTGCTATTCTAGAGACCCGGTGCAATTCTAGAGGCCCGGTGCAATTCTAGAGGCCCGGTGCAATTCTAGAGGCCCGGTACAATTCTAGAGGCCCGGTGCAATTCTAGAGACCCCGGTGCAATTCTAGAGACCCGGTGCAATTCTAGAGACCCGGTGCAATTCTAGAGACCCCGGTGCTATTCTAGAGACCCGGTGCAATTCTAGAGGCCCGGTGCAATTGTAGAGACCCCGGTGCAATTCTAGAGACCCGGTGCAATTCTAGAGGCCCGGTGCAATTCTAGAGACCCCGGTGCTATTCTAGAGACCCGGTGCAATTCTAGAGACCCCGGTGCTATTCTAGAGGCCTGGTGCTATTCTAGAGACCCCGGTGCAATTCTAGAGACCCGGTGCAATTCTAGAGGCCCGGTGCAATTCTAGAGGCCCGGTGCAATTCTAGAGGCCCGGTGCAATTCTAGAGGCCCGGTACAATTCTAGAGACCCCGGTGCTATTCTAGAGACCCGGTGCAATTCTAGAGGCCCGGTGCAATTCTAGAGACCCCGGTGCTATTCTAGAGACCCGGTGCAATTCTAGAGGCCTGGTGCAATTCTAGAGACCCCGGTGCTATTCTAGAGACCCGGTGCAATTCTAGAGGCCCGGTGCAATTCTAGAGACCCCGGTGCTATTCTAGAGACCATAGAACCATTTTAGAGATTCCAGCGCCAGAGGATTTAAAAAAATTGTAAACCCCCATTATCATAACTGCACGTCATCCCATGCTCAGGTACCCAACTCTCGCTCTAAAGCAGCACGAGATGCTGCGAGCGAATCTAGATAGTCTATTAGCTACACTGCCTGAATCAGTTGCCGTGGCAACGGTTGCTAGCCTGGCGCCGCTGTTGCGTTGGTCCAGCCGTCTAAGAGACTCGCTGATCATGTGCCTGCGCAAGTGTTTGTACGCCCGTCAGGACGGCATCAGACGGATGGCGTTGCGCTCTTTGCTGCTGCTGTTGAAGCACTTCAAGCTGACGGCTGCGACGCCCGCTGTTGAGTCTTCGGCGGCCTCGCAGGCTGTCAGGCCCGGAGCTGCGTTTCGCGTGTCCGCTTCGTTCGCTAGCCAGCAGAGTTCATCGCAGAGCTCCTCGCAGAGCTCCTCCCAGGTGCAACAACAGCAGCGGAATGTAGTAGATGTACACCTGCATGCAGTTAGCGGCAGTCAGTTAACCAATTATTCTACAGGTGTTAATGAGGCTCTCTGTCTGGAGATTGTCGGCATGGTGAATCGTATCGCTAGTCAGATGCCGCAGTTCCTGTCATTGATTTATCAGGTTTGGGTTCTTATTAAATAATCATATTTCTGTCTCCTGCACCAATTTGAGTAGATTTGAAGATTAAAAGTAATTTAATCTTTCCATTATTAGTATTATTCCAATTTGAGTTGTTAGCCAAGCATATCCAATCATGCTCAAGCATATCCAATCATGCTGAAGCATATCCAATCATGCTCAAGCATATCCAATCATGCTCAAGCATATCCAATCATGCTCAAGCATATCCAATCATGCTCAAGCATATCCAATCATGCTCAAGCATATCCAACCATGCTCAAGCATATCCAATCATGCTCAAGCATATCCAACCATGCTCAAGTATATCCAATGGTGCTCAAGCATATCCAATCATGCTGAAGCATATCCAATCATGCTCAAGCATATCCAATGGTACTCGAGCATATCCAATCATGCTCAAGCATATCCAATGGTACTCGAGCATATCCAATCATGCTGAAGCATATCCAATCATGCTCAAGCATATCCAATGGTACTCGAGCATATCCAACCTTGCTCAAGCATATCCAATCATGCTCAAGCATATCCAATGGTACTCGAGCATATCCAACCTTGCTCAAGCATATCCAATCATGCTCAAGCATATCCAACCATGCTCAAGTATATCCAATGGTGCTCAAGCATATCCAATCATGCTCAAGCATATCAATCATGCTCAAGCATATCCAACCATGCTCAAGCATATCCAATCATGCTCAAGCATATCCAATGGTGCTCAAGCATATCCAATCATGCTGAAGCATATCCAATCATGCTCAAGCATATCCAATGGTACTCGAGCATATCCAATCATGCTCAAGCATATCCAATCATGCTCAAGCATATCCAACCATGCTCAAGTATATCCAATGGTGCTCAAGCATATCCAATCATGCTCAAGCATATCCAATCATGCTCAAGCATATCCAACCATGCTCAAGCATATCCAATCATGCTCAAGCATATCCAATGGTGCTCAAACATATCCAATCATGCTCAAGCATATCCAACCATGCTCAAGTATATCCAATGGTGCTCAAGCATATCCAATCATGCTCAAGCATATCCAATCATGCTGAAGCATATCCAATCATGCTCAAGCATATCCAATGGTACTCGAGCATATCCAACCATGCTCAAGCATATCCAATCATGCTCAAGCATATCCAACCATGCTCAAGTATATCCAATGGTGCTCAAGCATATCCAATCATGCTCAAGCATATCCAATCATGCTCAAGCATATCCAACCATGCTCAAGCATATCCAATCATGCTCAAGCATATCCAATGGTGCTCAAGCATATCCAATCATGCTCAAGCATATCCAATCATGCTCAAGCATATCCAATGGTACTCAAGCATATCCAACCATGCTCAAGCATATCCAATGGTACTCGAGCATATCCAATCATGCTCAAGCATATCCAATGGTACTCGAGCATATCCAATCATGCTGAAGCATATCCAATCATGCTCAAGCATATCCAATGGTACTCGAGCATATCCAACCATGCTCAAGCATATCCAATCATGCTCAAGCATATCCAATCATGCTCAAGCATATCCAATCATGCTCAAGCATATCCAATCATGCTCAAGCATATCCAATCATGCTCAAGCATATCCAATCATGCTCAAGCATATCCAATCATGCTCAAGCATATCCAATCATGCTCAAGCATATCCAACCACGCTCAAGCATATCCAATCATTCTAAAGCATATCCAATCATGCTCAAGCATATCCAATCATGTTCAAGCATATCCAATCATGCTCAAGCATATCCAATCATGTTTAAGCATATCCAACCACATCCAATCACATCCAGTCATGTCCAATCACATCAAATCTAACCCTGAACTAATAAAAAGCAAAGATTAGAAAAGCGGTTCAGCAGTTTTACTCACCCTTCATCATCAGGTTTAACACCTGTAAGCAACATCCTACCGTTTTACACCAACCTAATCTTTGTCCTCCTCCAGGAGCTCCCAGACGTGTGCGAAAGCAACCCGGGCCTACTCGAACCGTTTCTCGGTCACCTGCTGTCGCGCCTCGATCGCCTGATGCCATCAGACAGGCTGGCGGATCCAGACCAGGCCCCTGTGGACTTTTCTCCCTGCTTTGGTCCGGCCATTGGCGGAGGTGTTGCTCTGCTGGAGCCGCTGGTTAGTTGGCAACAGCGGTTTCAATTTTTATGGCTTTTTGATAAACTGTCTCTGTTGTCTCAATATCATTCAGGCGCTTTTTATCGTTTCTCTCAATTTATATAGTCAGATTCTGCCTTATAATTTCATTTCATTAATATGTCACATCTTGTCACACCCTGTCTCATTCTGCGACATCCTGTCACATTCTGTCACACCCTGTCTCATTCTGCCACATCCTGTCACATTCTGTCACACCCTGACTCATTCTGCCACATCCTGTCACATTCTGTCACACCCTGTCTCATTCTGCCACATCCTGTCACATTCTGTCACACCCTGTCTCATTCTGCCACATCCTGTCACATTCTGTCACACCCTGTCTCATTCTGCCACATCCTGTCACATTCTGTCACACCCTGTCTCATTCTGCCACATCCTGTGACATTCTGTCACACCCTGTCTCATTCTGCCACATCCTGTGACATTCTGTCACACCCTGTCTCATTCTGCCACATCCTGTCACATTCTGTCACACCCTGTCTCATTCTGCGACATCCTATTATATTGTACCACATCCTGTCACATCCTGTCACGTTGTTAGCACACTTATAGTCTATGGCCGTGCGCGAGTACACGCCATTAATCCAATCCAATCCAGGACGAACTGCTCAGCGCTACTCAACGCTTAGTCTCTCTTGGCCGCGCAGAGCTCAAACAGCAAGAGCCACCAAGCCCAGCCCTGTCGGACCTGGTTAGCCGAGCCAACTCGCTTTTATCCAACGCCGCCGCTCGTTTTGCCTCCGCCGAATTGGAGGAACTCGAAGTCGACGCCACGTCAGAATACTGCGGCGCCGGCGACGAAGCTGTTAAAGTCTGTCGCCGGTCGGCGCTAATGCTCGGCTCGTTTGAGTCGCTAATGTTGCACGAGATGTCAACGGCCGCCAGCGCTACTGACCTGCCCGACCGGCTGGTGGCTCTCTACAGACAGCGCCGACTTCTGTGCGAAGTTATCGATAAGAAGCGAGCCAACGCCGCCGCAACTGCGGGACCATCGGCTGGGAACGGCCGGAGGGCCAACAACGCTTCGGCGGCGGCCGGCACTTCTGCAATTAGTAGCAGCAATGGCGGTGCCGCGGGTCAGCTGGCCTGGCCAGTGCAGCCGGACTCTTGCGGCCAGTTGCGCCTTGACGAAACCTGTCAGATGCTCTGTCGAGCTCTCACCGCGTCGCCGTCTTCTTCAACGTCCGCCGCCTCGCCGGTCAGTCCGGAGACGCGGGCCGACCTGTCCCAGTTTCTGCTAGACCGGGCTCGCCTACTACTGCCGCCTGTCCAGCCGCCGCCGGTGACTTTCGTCGATGAACAACCCGACGCTAAGGCGGCGGAGTCTGAGGACTTTGACGATGACGAGATAAGCGCTGAAACTAAGGCGAAACAGTTAAAGGCGATGCGTCAGCTGTGCAAAGTCAGTTTGAGCTTCTACGGGCATTCGGTTAAACGAATAACAGCTGGTGTTGCTACTAATAATAGTAGTACAGCTGCGGCTGATACTAGCGGCGTTGGCGCTGGCCCGGCGCCGATCTCGATGACTGTGCACCGGTGCGTTCATCGAGTGATGCAGGTAGGTTTTTATGTTATGTCGATATTTCATTTTTAGTGAATTGTCGATTTTTTCATCGTTTTTTATTAGATTATCGCTTTTTTTAATTGTCGATTTTTATTGGATTATCGATTTTTTATATTATCGATTTCCATTTAACATTATCGATTTTTACTAGATTTTCAGTTTTAATTATCGATTATTTTGGTCGATTATCTTATTTTTTCGATTATCGATTTTTATTAGATTATTGATTTTAATTATTAGATTAGATTATCGTTTTTTCGATTATCGATTTTTTTATTATCGATTTTTTCGATCATCGATTTTTATTAGATTATCGTTCTTCCATTATCGATAATTTCTACTGACGCGCCTTAACATAGGCTGCCCTAAGCCTGGCCTCGGCTATCTCGGATCGCTGGACAGGGCGTCAGCTCAACTCCGTCTCAATCAACAGCCAATCGCTGGCCGACAATCTGCGCCATTGGACCGCCGCCCTAGTTCGCACCGGGGAGCCCCGGCACAGCCGGGACCTGGCCCAGCTAGCCGGCCTTCTGCTCTGCCTGGATCCCGGCCAGGCCTACCTGCACTTTGCCGAGTCCCTGCTGCGCTCCGAGGCTGTTGCTAACGGCGCTCTCAAAGACGATGCCGCCTCTACTAGGGCTGTGGCGGCCCTGTTGGCTAGGAACTGCGTTCGGCATCACCCGCTGCCTGGGGACCACCTGATGGCACTAGCTGGGTGAGGACAGTGTGTCTGTCTGTCTGTCTGCCTGTCTGTCTGTCTGTCTGTCTGTCTGTCTGTCTGTCTGTCTGTCTGTGTGTCTGTCTGTGTGTCTGCCTGTCTGTCTGCCTGTCTGTCTGTCTGTCTGTGTGTGTGTCTGTCTGTCTGTCTGTCTGTCTGTCTGTCTGTCTGTCTGTCTGTCTGTCTGTCTGTCTGTCTGTCTGTCTGTTTGTCTGTGTGTGTGTGTGTCTGTCTGTCTGTCTGTCAGTCTGTCTGTCTGTCTGTGTGTGTCTGTCTGTCTGTCTGTCTGTCTGTCTGTCTGTATGTCTGTCTGTATGTCTGTCTGTCTGTCTGTCTGTCTGTCTGTCTTAGTGTCTGTCTATCTGTCTGTCTGTCTGTCTGTCTGTCTGTCTTTCTGTATGTCTGTCTGTCTGTCTGTCTTAGTGTCTGTCTGTCTGTCTGTCTGTCTGTCTGTCTGTCTGTCTTAGTGTCTGTCTGTCTGTCTGTCTTAGTGTCTGTCTGTCTGTCTGTCTGTCTGTCTGTCTGTCTTAGTGTCTGTCTGTCTGTCTTAGTGTCTGTCTGTCTGTCTGTCTGTCTGTCTGTCTGTCTTAGTGTCTGTCTGTCTGTCTTAGTGTCTGTCTGTCTGTCTGTCTGTCTGTCTGTCTGTCTGTCTGTCTGTCTGTCTGTCTGTCTGTCTGTCTATCTATCTATCTATCTGTCTCTGTCAGTCTTAGAATCTGTCAAACTGTCTCAAATCCCTGCTACCTGTATCCCACAGCTGCCTTCGCCATCGACTCGGCGATGGAGAAAGCGAGGCTGGAGGCAGCGGCGCCGGAGGTCGTCGTCAGCAGCGTCGCGACGGCGCCGCCGCATTCGCCTGCATCAATCGTCGCACAGCGGACTCGGTGCTGCAGGCCCTGGTTGGCGAGCTGGGCTTTGCTCTCGACGAACTCGACTGGATTTTGTCAGCCTCCGGCGGTGCTTCATCATCGGCGCTGCAGTCTGTGGAATCGTTCCGCTCGGTGGCCTCCCGGTTCGGCCTGCTGTCCCGGCTGGTGCACTGCCTGGCCTCCATGGGCCTGAAGCCGGGCGCCCAGACTGGCCTCGTGACCCGCCTGGCCACCAGGCACTTCCGGTTGCTGGCCTCTCTGGTCCGCTGCCTGGCCACCGCTGGACAGTCTGTGGCGGTACAGCAGGTGGGTGGCAGGGAGATTCGACTTTCTTGAGGGTCGGATTGCCTCATAAATGTTCTCAGTGACGCTATTTTGCTCCTAACTCACCTGTAGAATCGCCCCTCAATCACCCTGTAAAATCGCCCCTGAATCACCTGTAGAATCGCACCTCAATCACCTGTAGAATCGCCCCTCAATCACCTGTAGAATCGCCCCTAAATTACCCTGTAGAATCTCCCCTCAATCACCTGTAGAATCGCTTCTGAATCACCCTGTAGAATCGCCCTTCAATCACCTGTAGAATCGTCCCTGAATCACCTGTAGAATCTCCCCTCAATCACCTGTAGAATCGCCCCTAAATTACCCTGTAGAATCTCCCCTCAATCACCTGTAGAATCGCCCCTGAATCACCTGTAGAATCTCCCCTCAATCACCTGTAGAATCGCCCCTAAATTACCCTGTAGAATCTCCCCTCAATCACCTGTTGAAATCGCCCCTCAATCTCTTGTAGAATCGCTCCTGAATCACCCTGTAGAATCTCGCCTTAATCACCTGTAGAATAGCCTCGTAATCACCCTGTAGAATCGCCCCTCAATCACCTGTAGAATCGCTCCTGAATCACCCTGTAGAATCTCCCCTCAATCACCTGTAGAATAGCCTCGTAATCACCCTGTAGAATAGCCTCGTAATCACCCTGTTGAATCTCCCCTCAATCACCTGTAGAATCGCCCCTCAATCACCCTGTAAAATCGCCCCTGAATCACCTGTAGAATCGCACCTCAATCACCTGTAGAATCGGCCCTAAATTACCCTGTAGAATCGGCCCTAAATTACCCTGTAGAATCTCCCCTCAATCACCTGTAGAATCGCTCCTGAATCACCCTGTAGAATCGCTCCTTAATCACCCTGTAGAATCTCCCCCCAATCACCTGTAGAATAGCCTCGTAATCACCCTGTAGAATCGCCCCTCAATCACCTGTAGAATCGCTCCTGAATCACCCTGTAGAATCTCCCCTCAATCACCTGTAGAATAGCCTTGTAATCACCCTGTAGAGTCGCCCCTCAATCACCCTGTAGAATCGCTCCTGAATCACCCTATAGAATCGCCCCTCAATCACCTGTAGAATCGCTCCTGAATCACCCTGTAGAATCGCCCATAAATCACCTGTAGAATAGCCTCGTAATCACCCTGTAGAATAGCCTCGTAATCACCCTGTAGAATCGCACCTCAATCACCTGTAGAATCGCCCCTCAATCACCCTGTAAAATCGCCCCTGAATCACCTGTAGAATCGCACCTCAATCACCTGTAGAATCGGCCCTAAATTACCCTGTAGAATCTCCCCTCAATCACCTGTAGAATCGCTCCTGAATCACCCTGTAGAATCGCTCCTTAATCACCCTGTAGAATCTCCCCCCAATCACCTGTAGAAAAGCCTCGTAATCACCCTGTAGAATCTCCCCTCAATCACCTGTAGAATAGCCTCGTAATCACCCTGTAGAGTCGCCCCTCAATCACCCTGTAGAATCGCTCCTGAATCACCCTATAGAATCTCCCCTCAATCACCTGTAGAATCGCTCCTGAATCACCCTGTAGAATCTCCCCTCAATCACCTGTAGAATCGCTCCTGAATCACCCTATAGAATCTCCCCTCAATCACCTGTAGAATAGCCTCGTAATCACCCTGTAGAGTCGCCCCTCAATCACCCTGTAGAATCGCTCCTGAATCACCCTATAGAATCGCACCTCAATCACCTGTAGAATCGCCCCTCAATCACCCTGTAAAATCGCCCCTGAATCACCTGTAGAATCGCACCTCAATCACCTGTAGAATCGGCCCTAAATTACTCTGTAGAATCTCCCCTCAATCACCTGTAGAATCGCTCCTGAATCACCCTGTAGAATCGCTCCTTAATCACCCTGTAGAATCTCCCCCCAATCACCTGTAGAATAGCCTCGTAATCACCCTGTAGAATCGCCCCTCAATCACCTGTAGAATCGCTCCTGAATCACCCTGTAGAATCTCCCCTCAATCACCTGTAGAATAGCCTCGTAATCACCCTGTAGAGTCGCCCCTCAATCACCCTGTAGAATCGCTCCTGAATCACCCTATAGAATCGCCCCTCAATCACCTGTAGAATCGCTCCTGAATCACCCTGTAGAATCGCCCATAAATCACCTGTAGAATCGCCCGTAAATCACCCTGTAGAATCGCCCCTATAAATCACCTGTTGAATCGCCCTCAGTCACCTGTAGAATCGCCCCTATAAATCACCTGTTGAATCGCCCTCAGTCACCTGTAGAATCGCCCCTATAAATCACCTGTTGAATCGCCCTCAGTCACCTGTAGAATCGCCCCTATAAATCACCTGTTGAATCGCCCTCAGTCACCTGTAGAATCGCCCCTATAAATCACCCCGTTACAATAAATCACAGATCAGTCAGTCTCCAACGGCCCACCCTTTGCAGATCCTGCAATCAGCCGAGGCCTACGCCGACCTGGAGCGCCTGGTGGAACTCTGCGGCGGCGAGCTCGCTCCGAAAATCTACGATCGAGTCCTGCAAAGCCAATTGGCCGCGTCCAGGGCCGCCAGAGAGGCGGCAGAAGAAGCGGCCAGGCGGAAAAAGGATAAAAAGCAGGGGAAGAAAAATGGCGGCGGCGGTAAAAAGCTTGCCGTAGACGACGGTGGCAAACGACGCGGCGGTGTCAAGGTTGACAGGGACGCTACGGTGAGTAGTAGGAGTACTATTGATTAGTGTCTCTATTACTTAGGTATATACAAAATTATGTCTTTCTCACGAAACAAATCTTCACTCGGGCACCCGATCCACCCGGATACCCAAATCCACTCGGACACCTAACTCTACCCGGGCACTCAACTCCTGCTCGGCCACCCAACTCGTACTCGGACACCCAACTCGTACTCGGACACCCAACTCATACTCAGACACCCAACTCGTACTCAGACACCCAACTCCCACTCGGACACCAAACTCATACTCAGACACCCAACTCGTACTCAGACACCCAACTCCCACTCGGACACCCAACTTGTACTCGGACACCCAACTCCCACTCGGACACCCAACTCGTACTCAGACACGCAACTCCCACTCGGACACCTAGTCCGACTCGGACACCAAACTCCTACTTGAACACCTAGCTCCTACTCGGACACTTACTCCCACTCAGTCACTTAATCCCATTCGGACACCCAACTCCCACTCGGACACCTAATCCGACTCGGACACCAAACTCCTACTTGAACACCTAGCTCCTACTCGGACACTTACTCCCACTCAGACACTTAATCCCATTCGGACACCCAGCTCCTACTGGGACATCCAACTCCTACTGGGACACCAAACTTTTACTCGGACATACAACTCCTACTCGGACACCCAACTCTACTCGGACACCCAACTCCCAATCAGACACCCAACTCCCAATCGGACACCCAACTCCCAATACTCCCACCTCAACTTGTTGCCTGGGACGGCATTCATGATTCCCCATGATAGTTAATAATCAGAACTCGCACTCTGGCCTCCCTCTATGCTACAGGCGGTGCCCCAGCTAGTGTACTCAATTGAGCAGTGGGAGAAGGCCCTGATGCAGCTATGCCGCAAGCGCAGCCTGGGCCTCATGCTTCGCGTGCGTCGGGCGGCTTCGCGCGATTTTCGAATTCGACTGGACGAAGTGCAACAGGCGCTGCGGCGCGGCGAGGCGCCGGAAGATGACGGAGAAGGCGACATTGGCGAGGATGATGAAGAAGCTGAGGAGGATGCCGCTGAGGAGGCTGAGGACGATGAAGAGGATAATGAGGATCAAGGTGACGAATCTGTTGAACCCGAAACAGTGGAGAGCACGGAGCCGCCAAGGAAGCGGGCTCGAGTGCAGCAGAAGTCGCGTTGAATAGTTTGACCTGCAGACTAAATTTAGTATGCAATCTGGATGGATTCGGGTAGACTTGGTGTCCAATCTGGGTAGGTTTGGTGTGTCCAATCTGGGTAGATTTGGTGTCCAATCTGGGTAGATTTAATGTCCAATCTGGGTAGATTTAGTGTCCAATCTGGGTAGATTTGGTGTCCAATCTGGGTAGATTTGGTGTCCAATCTGGGTAGACTTGGTGTCCAATCTGGGTAGATTTGGTGTCCAATCTGGGTAGATTTGGTGTCCAATCTGGGTAGATTTGGTGTCCAATCTGGGTAGATTTGGTGTGTCCAATCTGGGTAGATTTGGTGTGTCCAATCTGGGTAGACTTGGTGTCCAATCTGGGTAGATTTAGTGTCCAATCTGGGTAGATTTGGTGTGTCCAATCTGGGTAGATTTGGTGTCCAATCTGGGTAGATTTGGTGTCCAATCTGGGTAGATTTGGTGTCCAATCTGGGTAGATTTGGTGTGTCCAATCTGGGTAGATTTGGTGTCCAATCTGGGTAGGTTTGGTGTCCAATCTGGGTAGATTTGGTGTGTCCAATCTGGGTAGATTTGGTGTGTCCAATCTGGGTAGATTTGGTGTCCAATCTGGGTAGATTTGGTGTCCAATCTGGGTAGATTTGGTGTCCAATCTGGGTAGATTTGGTGTGTCCAATCTGGGTAGATTTAATGTCCAATCTGAGTAGATTTAGTGTCCAATCTGGGTAGATTTGGTGTCCAATCTGGGTAGATTTGGTGTCCAATCTGGGTAGATTTGGTGTCCAATCTGGGTAGATTTAGTGTCCAATCTGGGTAGATTTGGTGTCCAATCTGGGTAGATTTAATGTCCAATCTGGGTAGATTTGGTGTGTCCAATCTGGGTAGATTTAATGTCCAATCTGAGTAGATTTAGTGTC
Organism: Macrostomum lignano; assembly: GCA_002269645.1. Taxonomy (NCBI): domain Eukaryota; kingdom Metazoa; phylum Platyhelminthes; family Macrostomidae; genus Macrostomum; species Macrostomum lignano. The sequence continues at coordinate 91,179 of NIVC01001938.1, forward strand.
CAATCTGGGTAGATTTGGTGTCCAATCTGGGTAGATTTGGTGTCCAATCTGGGTAGACTTGGTGTCCAATCTGGGTAGATTTGGTGTCCACTCTGGGTAGATTTGGTGTCCAATCTGGGTAGATTTGGTGTGTCCAATCTGGGTAGATTTGGTGTGTCCAATCTGGGTAGATTTGGTGTCCAATCTGGGTAGACTTGGTGTCCAATCTGGGTAGACTTGGTGTCCAATCTGGGTAGACTTGGTGTCCAATCTGGGTAGGTTTGGTGTCCAATCTGGGTAGATTTGGTGTCCAATCTGGGTAGGTTTGGTGTCCAATCTGGGTAGGTTTGGTGTCCAATCTGGGTAGGTTTGGTGTCCAATCTGGGTAGATTTGGTGTCCAATCTGGGTAGATTTAGTGTCCAATCTGGGTAGATTTGGTGTCCAATCTGGGTAGATTTGGTGTCCAATCTGGGTAGATTTGGTGTGTCCAATCTGGGTAGATTTGGTGTCCAATCTGGGTAGATTTAGTGTCCAATCTGGGTAGATTTGGTGTCCAATCTGGGTAGATTTAATGTCCAATCTGGGTAGATTTGGTGTGTCCAATCTGGGTAGATTTAATGTCCAATCTGAGTAGATTTAGTGTCCAATCTGGGTAGATTTGGTGTCCAATCTGGGTAGATTTGGTGTCCACTCTGGGTAGATTTGGTGTCCAATCTGGGTAGATTTGGTGTGTCCAATCTGGGTAGATTTGGTGTGTCCAATCTGGGTAGATTTGGTGTCCAATCTGGGTAGATTTGGTGTCCAATCTGGGTAGATTTGGTGTGTCCAATCTGGGTAGATTTGGTGTGTCCAATCTGGGTAGATTTGGTGTCCAATCTGGGTAGATTTGGTGTCCAATCTGGGTAGATTTGGTGTGTCCAATCTGGGTAGATTTGGTGTGTCCAATCTGGGTAGATTTGGTGTCCAATCTGGGTAGACTTGGTGTCCAATCTGGGTAGACTTGGTGTCCAATCTGGGTAGGTTTGGTGTCCAATCTGGGTAGATTTGGTGTCCAATCTGGGTAGGTTTGGTGTCCAATCTGGGTAGGTTTGGTGTCCAATCTGGGTAGGTTTGGTGTCCAATCTGGGTAGATTTGGTGTCCAATCTGGGTAGATTTGGTGTCCAATCTGGGTAGATTTGGTATCAACTGTGAATTTGTGAGACAGACAAAGGAGTTTTTTAATAAATATTTTGTTCTCCCGAGTTATACTCGAATTCTTAGCGTTTGCATTTTGTACTACTGATACTTGTAGTAGTATTTAATATCATTATTATTCAATACAACGGTACTTGTTTTACTATTTAAAAACTTAATTTTCTATTATTAATTTACATGGTTTGTTAAATTTACAAATGGCTCAGCATTTTCCTATTGGTGCGTCCATGAGTTTGCGCTCCCCGTGGCATTGTCTTTTTTAATAAACGTTACTGTCTATTTAATATAAATTCCTTTTGTTAATAGTTATTTGTATAGTTTAGTTAATATTTAATAGCATTAATTAGTGCTGTCTCATCAAGGATATGGTAGACTCCATAGGTAGGTTATCTTAGATAGGGTAGACTCCGATAGTAGATATAGGGTAAACTCCGATAGTAGATAGGGTAGACTCCGATAGTAGATAGGGTAGACTCCGATAGTAGATATAGGGTAGACTCCGTTAGTAGATATAGGGTAAACTCCGATAGTAGATAGGGTAGACTCCGATAGTAGATAGGGTAGACTCCGTTAGTAGATATAGGGTAAACTCCGATAGTAGATAGGGTAGACTCCGATAGTAGATAGGGTAGACTCCGATAGTAGATAGGGTAGACTCTGATAGTAGATAGGGTAGACTCTGATAGTAGATAGGGTAGACTGATAGTAGATAGGGTAGACTCCGATAGTAGATAGGGTAGACTCCGATAGTAGATATAGGGTAGACTCCGTTAGTAGATAGGGTAGACTCCGATAGTAGATAGGGTAGACTCCGATAGTAGATAGGGTAGACTCCGATAGTAGATAGGGTAGACTCTGATAGTAGATAGGGTAGACTCCGATAGTAGATAGGGTAGACTCTGATAGTAGATAAAGTAGACTCCGATAGTAGATAGGGTAGACTCTGATAGTAGATAAAGTAGATTCCGATAGTAGATAGGGTAGACTCTGATAGTAGATAAAGTAGACTCCGATAGTAGATAGGGTAGACTCTGATAGTAGATAAAGTAGACTCCGATAGTAGATATTGTAGACTATGATAGGGTAGACTCTGATAGTAGATAAAGTAGACTCCGATAGTAGATATTGTAGACTATGATAGGGTAGACTCTGATAAGAGATTCGATAGACTCCACATGTAAGTTTTCTTAGAAAATATCAGATATGATAGACTCCATAGGTAGACTATGCTCAAATAGGTAGAGGGTAATACAGTAGATAAGCGAATCGAAGTACGTGTGCAATGTGTGCACCCGCCCATTATTCGATCAAATACAATTTCGCAGGAAATCTCCCCGCTAGCCAATGAGAACAGCCTGCTATCTGCTGGCATTCTCACCGCCTCCAGCGTATTCGCCATTGCCGCTGGCGGCTCTCGTTGGGGCCTGGGAATCTACGGCTTATTGCTGGGCCCACTGCTAGCCCTGCTGGAGTATCCCCGGGCCTTCAAGGTCGAGAGACGCTGGCAAAGCCGTCTGTACCCTCTGTTTCGGTGGCCACTAATCGGCAAGCTGTACACTCGATGCGTTCTCCATCTGGTTGTAGCTTTGCCCTGTCTGTTCTGCCTACCATTGACTGCGCCGTCATTGTCTTTGTTAATATCGGCCTGTCTTTATCTAGCTGCTACACTACGCGGAGAGAAGTTTTGCCTACCAGAATCTGATGCCATGAATAGAGCCTATCTGCCGGCAGGTGGCCGAGGTATGAGTTTACCAACGCAGCCGCCGCCTATGCCGCAGTCGCAAACTGAACTGGCTAATAGTGGCGGATTCTCTAATTATTGATTTTGCAAAACTGAACTCTGTGTAATTAAATCTTTATCTACTAATACAGTCTGTATTCAATTCTGAGATACGAAAATAATTGAAGCCCAGTCCGGCCAGCCACCTCACTCTCCAAGTGTACTTATTCCTGCCCAGTCAGGCCAGCCACCTCACTCCCCAAGTGTACTTAATTTGTGCCCAGTCAGGCCAACCACCTCACTCCCCCAGTGCACTTATTCCTGCCCAGTCAGGCGGCCAGCCACCTCACTCCCCAAGTGTACTTAATTCGTGCCCAGTCAGGCCAACCACCTCACTCCCCCAGTGTACTTAATTCCTGCCGAGTCAGGCCAGCCACCTCACTCCCCCAGTGTACTTAATTCCTGCCCAGTCAGGCCAACCACCTCACTCCCCCAGTGTACTTAATTCCTGCCGAGTCAGGCCAGCCACCTCACTCCCCTAGTGTACTTAATTCCTGCCCAGTCAGGCCAGCCAACTCACTCCCCCAGTGTACTTAATTCCTGCCCAGTCAGGCCAACCACCATTCCAGTATAGTTAATAACTGTTAATCTATAATTTATTCCTAAAATCAAATTTAAATTTTGTATTTTAATGTTAGTACTTATATCACCGAAGTTACTCCAACGCTTTGGAAGATATTGAGCATTGCTAACTGTAAACATGCTAATTTTAAGCTTTCTTGCTAACGATATTGACATTGATAGATGGCTGTGATTCTGATTTTTACTGTGATAATCCCTCAGATTTTTTTATCAACTACATGTAAGTATTGCTATAAAATAAATTTAGCAACAAAATATTAATACTTTTACATTCCTGTAGCTGACAGTTAATGTGTTTTGTCATGTTTGATTTTTTTCTTTTAATTTCTTATATAGAATTGTTCCAGAAAAGTCACCATAGAACAATCCTCATCATCCATGGGATTTCTAGGAAAGACCGCTTTGAGAACATCCTCATCTTCCATGGGATTTCTAGGAAAGACCACTTTGAGAACATCCTCATCTTCCATGGGATTTCTAGGAAAGACCACTTTGAGAACATCCTCATCTTCCATGGGATTTCTAGGAAAGGCCTCTGAGAACATCCTCATCATCCATGGGATTTCTAGGAAAGGCCTTTTTGAGAACAATCCTCATCATCCATGGGATTTCTAGGAAAGGCGTCTTTGAAAACAATCCTCATCATCCATGGGATTTTTAGGAAAGGCCTCTTTGAAAACAATCCTCATCATCATGGGATTTCTTGGAAAGGCCTCTTTGAGAACATCCTCATCTTCCAGAAGCACAGTTTAATTATTTATGCTAAAATCTGAATTAAAGTTGGCAGCTAATTTCACAGCTTATAACGCCATTGCACCCCACAGCACACAAAGATCAGACACACCGATGGATTGTACACCAATTTTCGAGCCAGACTTCGACATGAAGGCTTGGCTTAACGCCGCATTTGCTGCTGGAGCCGCCGACGAGCCCGAAGGTCTTGACGATGCTGACACGGCTAACAGATTGTTGGCTAAACTGCAGTCCTATCAGCAAGAAGTTGGTGCCCTACTAGAAGAGAGCTGGACTTCGGCAATTGCCGCGGTGCCAAGGGCTGCTAGAGAGATGGCTTCGGTGAAGCAGGAGGCCCTGCTGTTGCAAGATCAGCTGAGGTCGGTCAAGTCGCAATTGGAGCGGGTAGAGCAGGTTGGTGATTTTATTATTTTTTATCTTTGTTGCTTTTAAACTACTTATAGTAGATCAAAACGAAATCTCCCTTATTTTTATTAAAAATTCAAAATTTCCGTTTTTTATCTATATTTTCTACTTGTAGTAGCTGATTGATAAATCGCTGTTTTTTGCTGTTTTATTCCGTAGTTTTTACATAAATTTGGCCTTATCTTTGAACCTTGAAAAATGAATTTCTTACGAATGAAATTTTCTTCAGCAGAAATATAAGATTTCCTTCGTCTACTTATAGTAGCCTATTGAACAGCAAAAATTGAAATTGAAATTTTCTTTTTGAAAAATTAAAAAAAATAGTTAATTATTACCAACGCAGGAGACCTCGGCCAGCATGGCCAAATTAGTTGAGGCTGACAGATTAAAAAGCCGCTTACAGCGAGCCAGCTCGGCACTGCGAGAGGCCGACAGCTGGACCAGTCTGTCAGCCAATCTCGACGATCTGCTTGATAGCGACGATCTCGCTGGCATAGCCGATCGCCTGGCTCAGCTAGCTCAGTCTTTGAGCATGCTCGACTCTTCGCCAGATTACGCGTCCCGCCAGCAGCAGCTCGAATCCTGGCGCAATCAGTTCGAGGCCCAACTAGCTGTACACGTGTATCGAGCTTTCGCTGGCCGAGACACCGGCGAGTGCGCTCGGCTGGTGGGCCTGCTAGCTCGGATTGGGAGGCCGGCAGCGGCCAATACTCACTATCAGCGATGGCTCACTGGTTACCTGGCCGACGTATGGTCCGCTGCCGCCGCCTCCGCCGCCGGTTCAGCCAAGCAAGACGACAGCCAGCAAGCTGCCGAGGTTGCTGAGGACTCTCAGACTGCCGCTTCGGAGGATGACACCGATTCGAAAGGTTCGAATTTACATTTCCGTTTTTTCGATACATATCGGCGATTTTTTATTTTATCTTCCGACTTAATTAAGGGCTTTTTACTTGAATAATAGTTTTCGATACATACCGGCAATTTTTTTGTCGGACTAAATAGTATATCTACTACTGGAATAGCAGCTTTCGATACATATCGGAATTTTTGTTTTATTGTCGGACTAAATAATGCCTCTACCGGAATAATAGTTTTTCTAAACATATCGGCGATTTTTTTATTTTATCGTCGGGCTTATTATTAGAATAATAGTTTTCGATACATATCGGAGATTTTTACTTTTATCGTCACTGAATATTAGCTCTTTAATACTGGAATAATAGTTTTCGATACATATCGGTGAATTTATATTTTATCGTCGGATTGAATATTAGCTCTTTATTGGAATAGTCGTTTTCGATACATATCGGCGATTGTTAATTTTATTTTCGGACTAAATAATAGCTCCTTACTGGGATAATAGTTTTCAATGCCTATCGGCGAAATTATTATCAAAGATTTAACAAAAGCGAGACTGTCAGACGATATGTGTATTAAAAAATTGATTTAATTTTACTAATTTTTTCGATACATGTCGGCACCTCACCCTGCTGCTCAACTTGCAGCAGCCAAAGCAGTGGAAACTGCCGAATCGTCGCTAGACGCTCTGCTAAGCGCCTGCCGTCGCGAACTGCAAGCCAGCCTGCTGTCCGACTGCCGCCGGCTCGTGCTGGACTGTCTGGCTCGCGCTTTGCCAGCGTTGCGACCCTCCATACCGGACGTTGTCCGACCCAAGTCCACCGTCGCTGATGCCGCCCAGCCTGACCTTCACGTGTCCCTTCGACGTTTAAGCATCATGTGCCAATCCGCCGCCGATCTGGCCGCTCTGTTCCCAGCCGCCGCTGCCCACGACGGCACCTCCTCGGCTATGGAAGAATCTCGGACAGCCGCTCTGTCCGGCTTGCTTCGTCCGGCTTGTCCGAATCTGCTAGCCGACATCGAGCAGGCAGCCGCCCAGCAACTGTCCAGCGATCTGGGCGCCATCCCCATGGATCAATCCGATGTTGACGACACTCTGGGCTTGTTAGAGAACGCCACTCCCCTTGCCATGTCCTCCGCTAGCCGCCTGTCCTCAGCGTGCCTGACCGTCAGTCCGCCTGTCTGCTCGGCTCGCCTAGCCCGCCTTCTGCCGGCGCACCTGGCCAACTACCTGCGCGAGCTGTCCAGAGTGTTGGGCAATGTCCGGGCCAAGCTGCCCGACCCGTCGGACGATTGGTCAGCTGTTGGCGTCATACTTCGCACCGGCTGCCTGCTGGGCCGTCTGGTGGATGCCGCCGCCCAGTTTGCCGTTGAATTCTCGGACAGCTGCCTGACAGCTGCGGCCAGCTCTGACCAGCTGCGCCTGCCCGACTGGACTATGCTGGTTTATGCCGACAGCGCCGAGGACGACCGGCGCCTGCTGCGCGAGTTGATCAGCGCGCTGCAAGACGGCCGACAGCCTGGCTGGCTGCGCGAGATGCGCGCCTCCTGTCAGGCATTCTGCAGGGAGCAGCACCGCCTGCTGTTTGGCCTGTTGGCTAAGCCTGTTGACAGGCTGTTGAGCGCTCTGCCCGGCTTGCCTTGCTGGTCGCCAAGGTAACTTGTATGCGTGTATTGGAATTGCTTGGTGCAGTGCGTAGTTCATAGCGCATGTTTGCTAAGCTGCGAGTTTCTGTCAGTGAAGATTACGACTAATTACCTGGGAGACTACAGTGTGTAGTGCAGGGGTCGGCAAACTCTGGTCCGCTCAAGGTTTGTCTCTTTTCCTCTACTCTACTTTCTTTCAACTACTTTCCTCTCTCTCTCTCTGCTCTCTTTCCCTTCTCTCATCTCTCCTCTTTTCCCTCTTTCCTTTCCTCCTCTTCTCTCATCTCCTCTCCTCTCCTCTCCCTTCTCTCCTCTTTCCTTTTCTTCTTCTCTCTCTCCTCTCTCCTCTCTCCCTCCTCTGGCCTGCAGTCATGCGCTAGGTTCTCTATCTGGCCTTTTAGATAAAATAGTTATCAATGATTCGTTCTCTATGAGGCGTTAAATGCGGTGTTGCCATAGACAAATGTAACAAATTTAGCATCCTGCTTCAATCAGTTAACTCTTTCCTCTCACTTACATACGAGGGGTATTCAATAAGTTTCCGGATACACAATAAAAATAGCAAATAAAAAATTACTATTAGGTCTTTTCAAAGTACTCCCCAGCAGCTTCGATGCACTTCCTCATCCTCTCAAACCAAGTAGAAAAGCAGCCAGTCCATTTGGACTAAGGGATGTTGTACAGGTGACTGCGGAAGGCCTCGACAGCCAACTCCGGCAACTCAAACCGAACTCCTTTGAGCAGGCGCTTGACCCGAGGGAACACAAAGAAGTCGCACAGGGCCAGGTCTGGACTGTAGGGTAAATGTTGAAGCAGCTGGATGCGGTTCTGCTCCATAAACTCCATTGTTTGTCGCGCAGTGTGGGCTGGGGCATTGTCCTGGTGGAGCAACAGGCTGCGAGTTCGAGTCCTTGGACGCCTCTCGTCGATGGACTGTAGCACCTGCGGCATGCATTCGGTAACATTCCATCCGGCAGTCACATGACACAGGGCCACATGACTGCTACGAGCCACAAAAGAAGCTGTACACTGTACACCCAGGTTTCATCACTAGTGATAATCTCCTATAGGTGCTCGTTGACCTCCCACTGTCAAAAATGTTGAGCATGGCTTGGCAACAATCGACCCAGGCCTGCTTCTGCTCCTGGGTCAGGTGGTGGGGTACCCAACGGGCGGATGCCTTGCTCAGCCTGAGCCTTTTGTGCAGAATGGTGGAGGTGCTTCCCGATGAAATGCCGATAGCTGTGGCTAGTTGCTGAACCATCATTTGCGGATCTTCTTCAATCAGTGCTCGCACTGCAGCAACGTTTTCATCGGTTGTCAAGCTTGGAGGTCGTCCCTCTCGAGCTTCGTCTTCAAGCGACAGCCGACCCCGACGAAATTCGGCGAACCAGTCAAAAACGGTTGCTCTGGATGGCGCAGTGTCGCCGAAGGCCTGGTGAAGCCGTTCCAAGCTCTCTGACTGCGTCAGACCACTTTTGTAGTCGTAGTAAATCATCGCTCTCCAGTGCAGAGTGCGCGACAGTTCCATTGCAGATAGGTTTGATAAAGGGAGGGGGGTAGGTGACTAAAATAAAATTCTAAGTGGCAGGGTTGAAAGTGGAGCCTTTTATATTTGATGAATAAGCTTGGGACATGTATATCTTTTAGTTAATTACATTGTGTGCAGACCTAAACAAGCTGTTTCATGTATTTCGGAAACTTATTGAACACCTCTCGTATTTCTCGCGTTTTACTACTCATTTATGCTTTTGGAAGTAGCATATATTAAAAAAGTAAGCGGTAAAAAAAATTGAAAAACCTTCAGACCCGACGATCCGGCTGCAGCTCAGCAACTGCCGGCTTTTGGTTATTTAGCCAGCGAGTGCGTTGCCCAGGTTGGGCAGTACCTGCTGCACCTGCCGCAGCAGCTGGGGCCCTTCCTGTCTGCCGATACACCTGGCCTCAGGTCCGCTATTGCTCACTCCGGTCTCACCCAGATGCTGCAGCATCATCACCATCAGCAGCATCAGAGGCTGGGGCAGCAGCAGCAACAGGCCGCTGAGACTGAGGATGGCGCTGCGACTGCAACTAGCGACCAGGTTAGTTTCACCTCTGTCTGTCTGTCTGTCTTAGTGTCTGTCTTAGTGTCTGTCTGACAGGCTGTCTGTCTTTCTGTCTGTCTGACAGGCTGTCTGTCTTTCTGTCTGTCTGACAGGCTGTCTGTCTTTCTGTCTGTCTGTCTGTCTGTCTGTCTGTGTCTGTCTGCTGCCTGCCTGTCTGCTGTCTGTCTGTCTGTGTCTTTCTGTGTCTGTCTGTCTGTCTGTCTTTCTGTCTGTCTGTCTGTCTGTCTTAGTGTCTGTCTGCTGTCTGTCTGTCTGTCTGCTGTCTGTCTGTCTGTCTGTCTGTCTGTCTGTCTGTCCGAGTGTCTGTCTGTCTGTCTGTCTGTCTGTCTGTCTGTCTGTCTGTCTGTCCGAGTGTCTGTCTGTCTGTCTGTCTGTCTGTCTGTCTGTCTGTCTGTCTGTCCGAGTGTATGTCTGTCTGTCTGTCTGTCTTTTCCCGTTGAAAACGTTACGGTGACAAGAATCGCTAAAGAGTCATTGCAAACAACTCAGTAGTGACTCTAACGACTCTGGGGCAACTCTTGAGACCTTCACGACTCAAACGACTGTATGCGACGTAGAAGCGACTTGTTGCATAATTAAAGAGTCACGAAAAAGTTGTCCAAGAGTCGCTGTGTTAACGCTTAACTTTCTACTAACTCAAGTAGACTAAATGGAGTTGTTATAAATGCAAAGTGCGACACGTCGTTTTAGAGACGTGAGTCACTTTTTTCCTATTCTCGTACCTGTAATCAAACAGCTCTGGGGCGACGCAAGTGACAGACGCTTCTTAGCCTGGGTACCGTTTTCATCGGTTCTGTGTGTTTGCCTGTCTGCTGGCTGGCTGGCTGTCTGTTTGCCTGCCTGTCGGTCTGGAAATCGCCTTTGAATTACGATTCCTTCTTTTTCTGCGCCTCACTTCTCTATCTCCAAACGTATTTCGTCTTGCTCCCTTCTCTCACATCTCCATTCTCTTTACCTCCCATCTCTCCCTGTATGATGGAATAAGCGCCAGTTGAAAAAGCTAGTAGTACATACAAACTTAAAGCTTCTTAAACTTCTTGAGTGAGAATCAAGTCGCCAGAAGGTCGGATTCTTACCATATGCGCCATGCATATTCTTAAACACTTAAGCACTTAAGTGTCTTAAGCACTCAGTCCTCATCCTAACGGCATCGGTAGCCTTCAACAGGTGGCACCAGGTGACTATGGATACCCTCAACTATAGTGTCTTAAGCACTCAGTCCTCATCCTAACGGCATCGGTAGCCTTCAACAGGTGGCACCAGGTGACTATGGATACCCTCAACTATAGTGTCTTAAGCACTCAGTCCTCATCCTAACGGCATCGGTAGCCTTCAACAGGTGGCACCAGGTGACTATGGATACCCTCAACTATAGTGTCTTAAGCACTCAGTCCTCATCCTAACGGCATCGGTAGCCTTCAACAGGTGGCACCAGGTGACTATGGATACCCTCAACTATAGTGTCTTAAGCACTCCGTCCTCATCCTAACGGCATCGGTAGCCTTCAACAGGTGGCACCAGGTGACTATGGATACCCTCAACTATAGTGTCTTAAGCACTCCGTCCTCATCCTAACGGCATCGGTAGCCTTCAACAGGTGGCACCAGGTGACTATGAATACCCTCAACTATAGTGTCTTAAGCACTCAGTCCTCATCCTAACGGCATCGGTAGTCTTCAACAGGTGGCACCAGGTGACTATGGATACCCTCAACTATAGTGTCTTAAGCACTCAGTCCTCATCCTAACGGCATCGGTAGTCTTCAACAGGTGGCACCACAAGTTGTAGCAATGACTCATTAGCTAATTGACTTGACTTCTGTTCTTTAATTAGTCATCTCTGCTAATTTTTTGCAATGCGATACGATTCTTAGCCACCCTGTGTTGCGAAGTGATGTGATATTATGATAGAAATTTCACTGCTGTCTTATCTACAAGCTAACTTAACTGTATAGTTTCACAGTAATAGCCCTCTTATTACACTCTTACCCTTGCGTGGTTTAGACCGGAACTCGCTAGTATCTTTGCGCGCATTTTGTGTTATTGCACATCAGTTTACGCGCGCGCTTATTTTGCTGCGTGTGTACGTGTATATCATGCACGCTTACTTCATTGAGACACTTAAAAATGCGGGTTTACTATATTGAGACACTTCAAATTGCACGCTTACTACATTGAGACACACTTCAAATTGCACGCTTACTTCATTGAGACACACTTCAAATTGCACGCTTACTACATTGAGACACACTTCAAATTGCACGCTTACTACATTGAGACACACTTCAAATTGCACGCTTACTACATTGAGACACACTTCAAATTGCACGCTTACTTCATTGAGACACTTCAAACTGCACGTTTACTTCATTGAGACACTTGAAAATTCGGGCTTACTTCATTGAGACACACTTCAAATTGCACGCTTACTTCATTAAGACACACTTCAAGTTGCACGCTTACTTCATTGAGACACGCTTCATAATGCGCGCTTGTGTCACTGAGACTAACTTCAAAATTCAAGCTTACTTCATTGAGACACTTGAAAATGCCGGCTTACTTCATTGAGACACACTTCAAATTGCACGCTTACTTCATTGAGACACACTTCAAATTGCACGCTTACTTCATTGAGACACTTGAAAATTCGGGCTTACTTCATTGAGACACACTTCAAATTGCACGCTTACTTCATTAAGACACACTTCAAGTTGCACGCTTACTTCATTGAGACACTTGAAAATTCGGGCTTACTTCATTGAGACACACTTCAAATTGCACGCTTACTTCATTGAGACACTTCAAACTGCACGTTTACTTCATTGAGACACTTGAAAATGCGGGCTTACTTCATTGAGACACACTTCAAATTGCACGCTTACTTCATTGAGACACACTTCAAATTGCACGCTTACTTCATTAAGACACACTTCAAGTTGCACGCTTACTTCATTGAGACACTTGAAAATTCGGGCTTACTTCATTGAGACACACTTCAAATTGCACGCTTACTTCATTGAGACACTTCAAACTGCACGTTTACTTCATTGAGACACTTGAAAATTCGGGCTTACTTCATTGAGACACACTTCAAATTGCACGCTTACTTCATTAAGACACACTTCAAGTTGCACGCTTACTTCATTGAGACACGCTTCATAATGCGCGCTTGTGTCACTGAGACTAACTTCAAAATTCAAGCTTACTTCATTGAGACACTTCAAGTGCGCGCTTACTCTACTTTTCCCTCCTTGATCCCAGGCCTCGGCCGGCATAGAACTGTGGATCGAATGCGTGGCGGCGCACACTATGGACAAGTTCGTTGATCGGGCCATGGAAATTCCCCAGCTAACCGCCAACTCGGCTGTGCAGCAGCTCATTACTGACGCCAACTATCTAGCCAGCTGTCTGGACGATCTGGGCGTATCCGCTAGCGATCGACTGCAGGCCCTGCGCGACTTGGTCTCAGCCGCCGACTCTACCGCTTTCCATCGGCGCGCCGCCGAAGGCGCCCCGCGTCGGATTGTGTCAGCGGTGGCTCGGATGCGCGACTTTGGCGCCGCTAATTAACCTGTTGTCGTTTTCTGTTTAGCTCGCTAAGTTTATGAGTTGGCTGGCAAAGGTTGATTGGCTCCCTCATACAGTAGCTTTGGCGCCCCCTGCCCCTGTCACCCCCTCAAGTGCAATGGCGCCCCCATCAGTTACGAAATTGCGCCTCAATATATTGAAATGGGGCCGCCGCCCCCATCAATCGAAATAGCGCCCCCATAAATTGAAATGGCGCCCCACCAATTGAAATGGCGCCCCAACAATTGAAATGGCGCCCCCATCAATTGAAATAGCGCCCCAATCAATTGAAATAGCTCCCCCACCAATTGAAATAGCGCCCCCATCAATTGAAATGGCGCCCCCACCAATTGAAATGGCGCCCCACCAATTGAAATGGCGCCCCACCAATCGAAATAGCGCCCCCATTAATTGAAATGGCGCCCCAATCAACTGAAATGGCGCCCCACCAATTGAAATGGCGCCCCATCAATCGAAATGGCGCCCCCACCAATTAAAAAGGCGCCCTATCAATTGAAATGGCGCCCCCACCAATTGAAATGGCGCCCCCACCAGTTGAAATGGCGCCCCCACCAATTGAAAAGGCGCCCCATCAATTGAAATGGCGCCCCATCAATTGAAATGGCGCCCCACCAATTGAAATGGCGCCCCACCAATCGAAATGGCGCCCCCATCAATTGAAATGGCGCCCCACCAATTGAAATGGCGCCCCATCAATTGAAATGGCGCCCCAATCAACTGAAATGGCGCCCCACCAATTGAAATGGCGCCCCATCAATTGAAATGGCGCCCCACCAATCGAAATAGCGCCCCCATTAATTGAAATGGCGCCCCAATCAACTGAAATGGCGCCCCAATCAATTGAAATGGCGCCCCAATCAATTGAAATGGCGCCCCAATCAATTGAAATGGCGCCCCAATCAATTGAAATGGCGCCCCATCAATTGAAATGGCGCCCCATCAATTAAGATGGCGCCTCAATAAACTGAAATGGTGCCTCCCCCCTCAGTTTAAATAGCTACCCAATGTACCCTCAGCATAAATTAGAAAGTCAGAAAAGACAGTAATCTAGGTTTTAATGCAAATATACTAAATGTTCATATTTCTAAACTAGCCTTTTCTGCACCTTCCCTCAGCCTTTAGTTTCTGTCTCTGTTCCTATGTAAACATGTAAACATGGGTTTGGGCTATTATTGACAGTTGGCACCAGTGTTTACGCAAGCAGCCAAGTTCAACTGTGGGACCGGAAGTAAACCAGCACTGCAGATCAACATTCCTGTAATATTTGCAAGTTTATTACTTTTTTCTGGGTAAATAGTATGATATGTTAGATCCTTAAGTTGCGTTATGAATATTATTGCTTAGCTTACTATAATAAATTAAAACCATATTTGTTGGCTAGCTGTGTTTCAACAAGACGATAAATTGAAATTTAATTTTTATTTATCACCACGATAATTAGTTGTAGTTATGCTCAGTTCAATGTATAGCCATAGAATTTTTATTTGTATTATATGCACTTTTCTATATTATATATATATGCCTCCTTTTCTATGCAATACAAAAATACCCTACAGCTGCCGTGTTAACCCCCAACCCAAAATACGGTCGCGAATAGAGAATTCGGGGCAATTTTAAGTGGAAGTGCCCACTTTATACTATGAGTAAATATCGCTGCAACCCAAGGGTTTGTGAGAGAGAGAGAGAGAGAGAGTTGTGAGCTCAAACTTACCTTACTTCTCTTCAACTTCAGTACCTATCTATGCCAAAAGGCATTTGGCTGCAATATTGACAATTCAATGGTTTCTGACTTGAGGCTTGACTGCCCGCTTAAGGCTCGCGTATATTCCCTGCTCAATTTTTGCTATGGATATATTGAATTCCACTATCTTATCCGTGGTTTCCCGGTTGCTTTAGTAATTTATTCTGATTGTTAGGGATCAAATTATAAAACTCTCTAACTCCAACTGGGTTACTAAAAACTTGGCTATTTTAAATACAGGATACAAATGTACCCTAATGTACTTTTAGTGCGCCGGTCATTTTAGCACATTTTTGCACAGTCATTAAACAGAATCAGAGTAAAGGTTCAGATCAGAGTCAGGTCCGCTGTACACGGAATTCTTCGAATTATGAGAAACAACCACATGTTTCAAATGAACCCTAGCATGTGCACATACTCAACAAAATTGAAACACTGAAAAACTCTAGTCAGTGTCAGTTTAACCTGACTAGGCCTCGCTCCTGACCTGATGATGGGACAGTC
Source organism: Macrostomum lignano (assembly GCA_002269645.1). Lineage (NCBI taxonomy): Eukaryota > Metazoa > Platyhelminthes > Macrostomidae > Macrostomum > Macrostomum lignano. Next base: position 106,316 of record NIVC01001938.1, read on the forward strand.
AGCTTCGTAAGAGTCGTCTCCCTTCCCCCACTTACTAGTTAAGACTGCTGCTTTTAATTTTTTAGATTAAAAGTTTATTTTTTTAAACGTTTTTTTCATTAAGGATGTGGTCTACAATTTTTTGCCAAGAACAACTTATTTTATGAAGATTCGACAGTTAAACAATGATAACACTAAACGATGAACACGTTAAATGGGTCTCTGCAGATCTTAAAAAAAAAATCCGTTGAAATCATTCATTTTCGCGCGCCGCATTTCTGAAGAGTGGCACGCTTCTCTATTGCAGCCAGTCTTCTTTTAATATCAAAAGTGTGACAAATATGATGCGCGGTAGCTTAACGACTAAAATCTTGAGAGGTCATTCACAAGTTCACCTCTCTGCCAGATGCTTAGGTCTCTAGGTCGAATGATGATTTTCCATTTTTCTTAGGCCTAAAAACTATATGTTGCTCTATCAGTTTCCTCTGCACTATAATATACTTCGGGGCCCTTCACTAAAAAAGTAGTGTGCACGCGCACGCATTTCGGAGTCATAGACATTGATTGATTGACCATTCTGTGTAAGTTCTGTGGTCTAAGCTAGACTGAATAATTTGACTTAAGTCAGCTTCAAATAGGTCTCAATTACTTCATTAAGATCTGTAACGATACTTCAACTTAAATTCGTTTGAAGATATTCAACCTATGACTAATTCTCTGCAACTTTGCAGCTCTCGCCCAACCCATGGCTACAAATCCTTCCAACGCGGCGGCGGCAAAGCTGGTCGCAAAGCGTCAAAAAGCCGAGAAAGCTGCACTGCGCCGCATTCGAAAGTGCATGCAGCCGCGCGAGTGCTTAAAACACGTCGCCGTATTGCTGGACGATCGCATTGCCAATGACCAGCGGCTTGGCCCGTCGATAACCGGCTGTCTGAACGGGCAACAAGTTGTTCCATTAGACGCCGATGAACAGCGACTGTTGCCTCTGCCCGCTATTCGCTGGAGTAGAAACGTTCACGCGTTGGACCCGGCCGCGTTTGCCGATCTGGCTCACGACGCTTTGCCATCGTCGCTAGCTGCTGCTTCAGTAGAATTTGAAGAGCTCGAGTCCGATTCCTTGCTAATAATGGACGGTCGCCAATTAGTTGAATTGATTCAGCAGAAGCGGCAGAGTGGATTGAGCACATTAGTGTTTCCCGAGCAGCTTGTCAGCACTAATCGCTGGTCGCCCAGTCTTGTCGTTTATGATCTGGAGCTTCACATAACCCAATCCAGCCGAGCCGCTGAAGGCAACGCTCTGCGTGCAAAGATGCTGGCCAATTCCGATAAGCCAGCAGCGCCGCCAGCTAAGAAGCCCAAAGCTAGCACAGCTGATCAGGTCACTCGACTCCAGTGCGAGGAAGCGTTCGTCTCGCTGCAGCTGACTCGCGGTGTCACTGTACGCGTGCTAGAGGACCCAGTTCAACTGGGCAAACTGGTCTACTGTCTGACCAAAGCCATTGCCGAGCGGCCTTTCAAAGCTGCCAGACTTGAATCCGTCTTCTCGTTTCACGTTGGCGCCGGTGTTGGCGCCGGCTGCCGGCTGGAAGAGAGCGCGGACGGAGGCTCGCCAGCTGGCATTGACGAGCTGTGGCGCTGCCAGCTGCAGTGTTTTCCTTTGGTTACGGCCGAGGTGGCTCGGACAATAATGCGAGCCTACCCGTCGCCTGGCCACTTGATTCGGGCCTACGCCGGGTGCGCCAGCGCCGAGGAGGCCGTCAAACTTGTGGCCGATCTGCAGGTGTGCAAAGGCACCGGGCCGCTTAGCACTGCCAGGCGACTGGGACCGGAATTGGGGAAACGTATTTACGCGTTTTACTCGTCTCGCGATCCGAATCAGGTGCTTTAGTCGGGAGCATGATTAATTATACCCTGAATTATTGGACTTCTCGTCGGTTCTGTACTTGTATTCGTATACAATATACATGTTCAAAAGCATTTCCAATTTCGGTCTGTCAAAATTAACCGCTAATATTTCTATTGAATCTCTTTAAACAGTTGCGGCCTAGTTTTTTAATTCAAGTCTTTATCTATTTGTACATAGATCAATTAAGAAGAATACTTTGCACTTTGCAGGTATATTTTATTATTACTAACACTTAAACCGGTGCATTGTCAATACATACAGATTAATGTCTGAGCACACCATTGAATGCAGTGTTGCTCCGAATGAACACTATAGATTAAAAGTTCAGGTTGCAATTTATAATAGGTAAAATTGAAGAAATTTTCAAAGCACTAGAAGTTAGCATGTTATGCGTGTAGCTCAAATGCATAAACCTGTGGACCGTGTAGGAACCATTCGGAATCTGTTTAGTCTCGAAATTTGTGCGGTTCAGTCGCCTGCAATGGTCCTGTTTCGGCTTAGACAGCTTTTCTGGTGCTAGACAGAGCTTCTTTAGTCTGTCAGGAATCCATGCCACGTCCCAGATGGGCTGGAAGGCGTCTGCCTCGGCCAGCATGTTGCCGCACCAGTCGGCAGGTCGGTCGCTCTTCTTCAGAGCCGTGTACTTCTCGTAGAATGTGTGCAGCATTCTGGGTCCCGTGACGTGCACCGCATCGTTATGAACTCTCTTGGTGTTACTGGCCCAATTCTGCTCGAACCATTGCGGCCAGTTTGTTAGCACGAAGCTCAGGAAGCTGTGATTCGCTCGGCTCATCATCACCGCATTCGAAATCAGTGCCGGAAGATTGAACGTGAAGACTGCGTGCTCAGTAGGCTCCTGACTCCACACGGCTGACTCACAGTCGAAGTTCGGAGTCAGCCCCACTCCCTGAAGCTGCGACGGTCTTAGCAGCGGTGTCGGATCTCGAAGCAGCTCCACATCCGTGTCGATGTACAGACCGCCGACGTGGTGCAGCACGACCAGACGGCCGATGTCCGATCGTTCCAGCCCGTTGACCAGCTTGCGGTAGCTTTGAACAAGGTACGGATAGTGCTTCGAGATGAGCTCGGAGATCTGCTTGTCGTCCCAGTGCATGAAGTGCCAGGCCTGGATTCGGCTACCGTTACTCAGCCGTGCCCAGGAGCGCACAATGGGAACCAGCTTGGCAGGCACTCGGCCGTCTTTGCTGGTCCAGTGCACCAGCGCCGGGATGGAGTCCGGGAACTGGGAGGGCAGCTCGCTGCAACTTGAATTCTTTAAGGCTGACGAATCGTTTTGCCATTCTGATTGAGTATTTGTAGTTGGCCTTTTATTTAGATAGATTATCAGCTGTATCGCAATCGTCAGTATTATTAGAAGCGTCAGTTTTCGTCTATTCGCTAAAAATATATAGATGGTAATCACAGGTATAGTTGCAGTTAAGGGCGTTGCCAGAGAGAGGGGTCTATACGGTCAATTGAAGGCTTGTTCTAGCCACCTTTTACTGCAGCCTTCTTTAACAATACTTCTCGACCTATTACATGTATAACCCGACTATTCCACTAATCACAGACACAGCTATACTAACTTGCCATGGAACTTCAGTATTTCTTGATTCTGTACCCAGCGCTAGAGTCGATTGCGGCGGCTTTCGAGTATCGATAGATCAAATTAACAGATGTTTGTCTTTCGGTACGTAGCACTGTTGTTGGCTAGTCAGTCAGACTAAATAAAATTCACTTATGTCCAAAAAATTGTTAAAAGGTATATTTATGCCCACTTGATCCAAACGAGTACATACTTACATGGGGTACAATATCGCTTTAGTCCATTGGCCATCACAATTTTCTCAATCGAGTTTTTATTAGGTAATCCTGATTTTTTCCGCTTTCAATTGCCTTAATTTTACGTCGGCAGCTATACTGTATTGTTTAGATAGACGAAACATGTTGAAAAAATTTAGTTGACTTTATTTAAAGCTTTCTGTCAATTCACCCCTTGTATGCGCATTTGGACTCCACCCCTGTGCACTGCACTGCCTTTCTGCCTAGGACATTTTTATTCGGCCAATGAATGAAGCGAGTGTAATAGTGCCTGTTTATCCAGCTGCTATCCATTCACGACTGAGTATGGACTGTACTAGCTAAATTGCGTTGAACCTGAACGCTGAATCTGCGACTTCTTTTTCTCCATGCTGATTTAAACCAAAAAGCCAAACCAGGAAGGATAAATTCAACTAGATGAACTGTAATAGGGGGGGGGGGGTCATACAAGCTCGAAATTTCGCCTTGTCGAAAACTCTTGTTAGCTCTTCCAGTCACCCGCTAGCTCAGTCATTCTGTCTATTAGGCATCAGCGAGTGCAAACCTTCGCGAAAATGTCAACCCCTACTAATTGCAGTGTTTTTTCGGTGTTGCACGTACGTCTGTTCCATTAAATATGTAAATATGTACTAAACATATTTACAAGGCTAGCTCAAAACTAAGCATTAAACAGGCTAGATCAGTCATTCTGTCTATTAGGCATCAGCGAATGCAAACCTTCGCGAAAATGTCAACCCCTACTAATTGCAGCGTTTTTTCGGTGTTGCACGTACGTCTGTTCCATTAAATATGTAAATATGTACTTTTAAATTGCATCGTCAATTATTGAATCAAAGAAAAAATCGGAAACAATCATCGCATTCTTGCTGACAGAGCAAAGGTTTCTGATCAGGCAGTTAAAGCGGAAGCTTTCAATGTAATGCATGGCACATGCTCGACGCATTCTAATCTTCGATGAGCTGATAGGGAAAACAACTCACAGCTGTGTTGTTTCGTCATAAGCAATAAGCAAGCTATGAAAATATCTTTTCTTAGCCCAGTGGAATCTCTCGTATTAGGCACTTAAAGATTGAATGATTCCTAGATGATCACAAAAGCGGAAATGATATCTGCACTCGCACTCAGATGTTAATCAATTCGTTCGAAATGTAAACTGCAAGTTTAGATGTCTACTTCTAGGTTTGCCGGTCCCTCAGTTGAGCTTCTCGGTGAGAAATTTGCGTGCTGTCCATGTTCAACCTTACTTAATACTGTGTACACTCCTTATTGTAAGGCTTCTCCCTGTGACATATTTGCCACGAACGCACGCCCACTCTCTATATTGAAATTGCAGTAATGGGTTAAATGGAGCAAACGCGTCAGTAACTTGATAGTCTATGGCTGTCTTCCATGCATTTAAATGGGGCAAAGTCTTCTGTAAAACGAGCGAGGTTTGAGATTGCGAGAAAACCGACTTGGCGCTCAGGCCTGACAATCGATATATTTTATAAGCCGAAGATTGAGGTGGGGTTTGGGTGTTGCACACGCACGGGCGCAACCGCACGTTGCAAACAACCACCCCCCCATACACAAGCACGTACAAATATGACTACGAACAACATTAGAATATATATAGGTGCATAGAATGCTCACACTTCAGTAGAGCTTTTAAATGGGGCAGAGTCGTCAGTTAGATGGTTTTGAAAAGAATCACTACTGCTACTACTATTAGTATAATCGATGAATTGATTGATTGACTGCTTTACCTTTCAAAATATAAGTATTTACCTAAAATACTAAGTGTGGATTTAATTTTATTGAGCGGCGGCAGCAGCGATGGAGTCGAACTGGACAGAAGCCTGTACATATGATTTGCCAGTTATTAATTGGATCACCGCATTGTGTGCTGTCGTAACAGAATGTCTCCTTGGCAAGACGAGTTTACTGACAGCGACGACGAGCGCATCGCAGCTGCATTAGATGAGTACGAGCGAGAAAGAGCCGCTGCAGCCCAGAATACTGCAGGCCCCGTGTCTTCTGTCCGCAAGCGAGAAGTTTCCGCCGATGATATCCCACCTGCTGGTCAGCCGGCACAGAAAAGGGGGCGGAACGCCACGACGGACGACGATGAAGCCGACGAGTTCAGTGTGCTGGCGTTTAGTAGTGGAGCACCGCGGCAGCCACCACAGCCGACACTGCCGTCACAGTCAACTATGCAGCAACAGTCATCCGCCTCCTACGAGCTTGATGAGATGGACTCGGACGACCGGGCGGCCCTCAACGCCATGCTCGACTACGAGGCGTCCATGAGCCCTGCCGTGCCGCAGCAAAAACCGCCGCCGGAACCTGCTGCAGCTGTCGCCAACCCTGCCGAGCTCTCAACGCTGCCGAAACCGCCAGAAGTAGCCGCCGAGCTGCATCGTCAACAGCAGCAGCAACAGCAGCAACAGCAACAGCAGACTGAATGGCAGCGAACGCAGCAGCGGGAGCCGTACTCGCAAGCAATCTCACGTTGGTCAATGCAGACCATGCCTCTGGCGAGCCAACGACGGAGCTGGAACCGGCCTGAAGCTCGAGCCGCCGAGGAGCTTCGACCGGACGAACTGTCCTCGTTAAGCTACAGCCCGTCGTCATCTGCTGCACAGTTAATCCGAATGCTACAGCGCTCGGAGTCTGGCAGTACCATCAGCAGCAGCAGCAGCAGCAGCAGCTCCAGCTCCCAACGCGGCAGAGGCGCAGCGGCAAACGGTCGACGCAGAGGCGTCGGCGTCCGGCAAATCGGCCAGAATCCGCTGCTGCAGGCCGACGCGTTCCGCCAACAGTTCACGGTCACTCGATCAGCTAGCCGTTCGCTACCGCTGTATGGTGCCGCTCCGGTACAGCGGCTGGTTGAGGACACCGGAGTACTAACTGTGCGGCGCTATCTGCACGTCATCCACATCGATAATTTGCGCTTCATCGGTGAGTAGTAGTAGACTGCTCTTCTCTCTGCTTAACTTTATACTTATGCATGCAACGCCACAACAATCCCATGTACAGGCCGTGCAAAGGTGTACTTGGGCGAGGCGCTCGAGCCGCACTGCACTGAGTTGCTATTGGCGTCCAGTCCGGAACTTAACGTCGGCATGGACGAGTCGTGTGACCGCCGGCTAGTGGAGGACCCGCTGGCTGTCGACGAAGAGCAGCAGCAGCAGCAGCAGCAGCAGCATCGCACCTTGTCGGGCTACATTCGGCTTGTGACCAACACCGCCGGCTGGCACGTTTACGAGCTGCTGCACAGACTGCTGCCGGGATCCGAGGTGGGCCGAGGTTTCGTGCTCAACAACCTCACAACGCTGACAGTCTGCGGTGTGCGTTCCCCTGATACGATTGTGCGAAGTCTCACGCAGCACGACGGATACTCCTGGTCGGCATTGGCGTATCTCAATGCAGCATGCTGGTGCAGGCAACGCGCTGGGTGCTCTCCTACCCGCGGACGGCCAGCCTGCCAAATAATACCGATGGCTTTCTGCTAGCTCACCAGCAGATGCGGGCGGCACTCCTTACGATGTTTAAGGATATCCAGCGCCAGCGTCGTATCCGTCAGGAGCGCCTCCAACGCTGCTCGGCTTGCTCAGAAGCACTGAAGCAAACAATGCGACACCTGAAGCGCCGTCAGTGCCCGCTCCGGGTGGCCGTGTGCAATGCCCTACTCCGGACATCAGGTGTCGTGTACCTTTATGGGCCATCAGGAGTCGGAAAAACCACGGCCGTTGAGCGCCACTGGGGCCCAGAGCGAGTATTCTGCCCAACAATCAAGCCTTTCGATGGCAACGACTTCATCTTTGATGGGCTCGACATCAACAGGCACTCTGTCATCTTCATTGACGAAATTCGGCCCCAATATTTTGAAGGGAGTAGTGACCTAGAAGCGACGCTACTGCGGCTGTTGAATGGGAACTCGTTTCTAATCAACACGAAGCATCAATCGCATGTGTACGTCGACTGGGCGCAAAGACTCATAGTAGTCCTGGCCGGGCACGCTTCGCCTGAAGAATACAGTCCGGATTTTCAGCGCCGGCTGCGGAACGAGAATAATGTCGCTATAGAAATGGATCACGACATTGAAGAATGTCATGGGGAGTGCCAGCCAGTACCTGATGGCGCCTACGCTGCTGCCGCCGACGATGAGCCCGACAATGGCATGTACTGATCTTTTGATCGATCGATCGATCGATTGATTAATGTTCTGTTTCTTGACTAATTACTTGGCTAGTACTACTACTATTAGAGACTCTGGCCTAATAACGGTTCTTTGTTTAATAATCAATTCATTTATTCAGCTAGCCAGCCAGCCAGCTATTCCCCCCTCCCCCAATGTTTTTGTCGCATAGTTTAAAGCCTTCTTAAGCCTATTGTTCCTGTCTATTGACTATACAGTTTTCCCTTGACTAAAAACTGCAGGTATGAAGATTTCTTACTTTGATAATAATAATAATCCACAGCAATGGACAGCAGCGATGAGCAGCGGTAGATTAACAACAACGGCGGCAGAAGAAAAAGGACGCTAAAATTCAAATGGCGTGCCAAAGCAGAAAGCTTAGTCTCAATAATAAAATTGATATACCTATCAAGAAGAAAGAAGAAGAAATTACTATAGCATTTTGCAGTCAAGTTTGAACTGCGGGCATTCAAATTAGACAAGAAGGGAAGAGCCAAATTTCAGAATCCGTCCCCAAGTCAAGCAGAACTTTATGTCTGTGGCACAAACTGAAACACACTGACGGGCACTCAATTTAGACAACGGGCATTCAAATTAGACAAGCAGCGGAAAGTCTATGTGTGCCAGAGAGAAAGACCATGGACAATCCGATTCGTCGCTATGCAAGAATTTCCAGAGAGAAGCGTGGCCTCATTATTGGGGCATGCCAACGTGGTGACTCTGTGGCTGAAATTGCCAACATGTTGGATGTCAAGAGATCATCAGTGTACAACATCTGGAACAAGTTTGTTCAGGATGGCCAGCGATACGCGCTACCAAGGGGAGGAGCCAGGCACCGTCGAATGAATCCTGCAATGAAGGACCATCTGGCCGCCTTGTTGAATGCCAACCCTCTGATGACACTCGGGCAAATGCGGGAATCGCTTCAAATGCGGGTTCACAGAATGGTTGTCTGACAACAGACGCAACACGATCTTGAATTGCCCAGCCAATGCGCCTGAGAACTTGTCTAATTTGAATGCCCCTTGTCTAAATTGAGTGCCCACCAGTGTGATTTTGTCTAGGCCATAGATAGCATTTGTGCCAGCAGTGAGATCTGGTCAAGCGTCTAATTTGAATGCCCGCAGTTCAAACTTGACTGCAAAATGCTATAGCTAGCTGCTGTTAGGCGGCTTCGTTCAACGACTATAATCTTCCTTGTCTTTACAGTCCAATACATTAATAGTTTATGGCTTTAACTTTGATTACAACTATAAATAACTGATACATTTACATAATAAATAATAATCTTATATCTAAAGCTGAGTGGATCGATCGACCGGCCGGGTTTAACGCGTATCTCCTCCTAAACGGCTGGCAACTCAAATGCGGGACTTATATATATCAATGCAGAATTTTCCTACGCAACAAATAGGCTATTTTAATGTTGAAATTTTCAAAATTAAGTCTGTTAAAAAAGCAGAAAACTGTTTTCTTAACCTTCTTTGGCCACATTGCCTCTCCAGTGGAGGGGTAGTGGCATAATTGTAAAAACAACTACCCCAACCTCCTCCCGCGGGTCGCTGTGTTTTGGAGGGGTGGGTGACGCGTGTTCTGGGTTCAATGCTAATAAAACCCCGCGTGTTGGGGGTGCCGTAAAATTTAATGATTCCCCCGGAATAGGGGGGGGGGGGTTGGTTTGGGCTGAGTGTACATAGCAATGTACTGTGTAAACAGATAGAAAAGGACTGTGTCGAGATTCAATTGGTTTTATTATCGGCGTCTTTCAAAAGGCTGTGTATTAGCTGGGCAGCTAAATTCAATGAATAAACTTGCGAGCGGGAAGTTCAAACGCAAACTGTTCCTTGAGTTTTAAGCTTTGAGAGGAGAGAATTTGTATTGCTGGAAAGATCTTGCAACGCTGAGTTTGGGGATATAAGTTATTTGTTTTAAATATGAAAACAAAAAGCACAGCATTGAAAAAACGATTTCCATACTTTTAAACTTTCTGCCAAGATTGTAGTTGGGGGGGAAGGTTGCGTACACAAATTCAAGCCAGCTATCATTTGAGTAATTTTAGTAATGGAGGAGGCGGGTGATAAATTTCAATTGTTTTGATTATCGGCGCTTTCAGTCCGTCAGATAAGAGAGTAGAGAGAAGAGAGTAGAGAGAAGAGAGTTTTCAAGGAGAAGAGAGGATAGAAAGATGATAGAAAAGACAGTAGATATGAGAGCTGAGAGATTAAAGACGAGTCGACGACAGAGGGGAGAGAAGAGTGGAGTAAGGCAAGAATGATGAAGAGGGAAAGTGAAGAGAAGAGAATGTGGAGGGAAGATAGGGGGGGGGGAAGGAAAAATGAGAGATCAAAGGAGGGAGGAAAGATGGGGAGGAGAGAGGAGGGATAAGAGAGTACAGAGGAGATAGAAGAGAGAGGAGAGATGAGACAGGAGACGGTAGAGAGGAGAGGGGAAAGATGAGAGATGAAAAAGAAGAGGGTAAGAGAGAAAATAGGAGTATGAGAAATGAGAGCAGAGAGAAGAGACGAGAGAGAAAAGAGAAGAGAGAGAGGGCAGGGTAGAGGAGAGGCGATAGATAAGCGAGTAGAGATGAGAGATGGAAGAGAAGAGGAGAGATAAGAGAGAATTGAGAGAAGACAGGAGAGAAGACGGGAGAGAGAGAAGCGAGAAGAGAAGAGAGAGAGGACTCAGGAGAGAGATGAGAAAAGAAATGAGAGAGCAAAGGGGAAAGATGAGAGAATAGAGATAAGAAAAAAGAGATAAGAGCGCAGAGAGGAGAGATGAGAGATGGGAGGTGATTGATAAGAAAGTAAGAGTAGAGATGAGAGAGGAGATGAGAGCAGAGAGAAGAGATTAGATAAAGGAGCAAAGAGGAGAGAGGAGACAGGAGAGAGTCTCAGTCTGGACCTTGCAGTCAATTTTTGCAAACAGGGAAAACATGCTATGATATTTCAGAGGTTTTATGGAGGATTTTTTAATTTTTTTGACGTATACCCAGACAAGTAAAAAGCATATTTTATAGACTTCAGTTTCATAGTCTTGAGTGACTGAAATTTGATAGAGATAATATTTTTTTAATTGATGGATTGTAGCTTGAAGGAGATGATACACGCTGGATTGCAGTTTAACGGAGATGATTTTGATGATATCTGTTTCATAGAGAGGATGAAATGGCTAAATGAAAGGGAATAGAGAAAAGAGAAAAGGAAAGAGTGGATAAAATATTAGATGAAAGAGAACATGAAAAGAGAGAATCAAAAGGGACAGATTAGAGAAAAGAAAAAGAGAATAAAGGCGAGAGAAGAAATGAGGGAATTGAGAGGAGAGAGGAGAGGGGTAAGAGAGGAGAAAGAGGAGACAGGAGGGAGTAGAGCCAAAAGACGAGAGAGAAGAGATAAAAGAGTAAAGATGAGGGGAGAGAGAGGAGAGAGAAGCGAGAGGATAAGGGAGAGAGGAGAGGGGAGAAAGTAGAAAGATGAGAGAGCAGAGAGGAGATAAAGGAGAGGAGAGTGAAGAGATAAAAGAGAAGAGAGGAAAAAGTAGAGGAGAAAGTAGTGAGGAGAAAGAAGAGAGTAGATATGAGAGTGCAGAAAGGAGAGATAAGAGAGTAGAGATGAGAGATAAGAGATGAGATGAGAAATGATTGATAAACGAGCAGATAAGAGCAGAGAGGAGATAGGAGAGATTAGAGATGAGAGAGCAAAGAGGAGAGAGGGACAGACGAGAGTCTCAATCTGGACAATGGCAGGCAGTCAATTTTTGCAAACAGGTAAAACAACATGATTTTTGGGGGGTTAATAGAGGATTTGGAGAGGATTTGGACGATGGGATTCGTGTCATTGGATTCAGCTGATGGATTTCAGGGAATGAAATTCTGGCGATGGGAGTTCTATCCCCTTACTCCGCCAACGGAGGAGTTGGCCTCGTATAATATAATAATAACATCGGAAAAACTGATCACGCAATATCAAAAGATGAAAAAAATTATAAACAAGGGCTGGCTAACTAACGCATGTCCATCGTACAGTTCATATTCATAGTGCGCGCATAATTCCCTAAAATAATAGCTAAATGGATCGAATCCCTGATAATTTATCCCTGATCCCTGATAACGTACGTGCGCGCTTTGTACGCTATCGTACTAATAGTAATTAAACACACTGGCGGCGGATCTTTTAACTCTGCCGCTGAACCTTGGCGACAGGCTGCGAAACAACTCCCAAGCCTCCATCCTGGCCGCCGTCACAACTTGCTGAGTTTTGCCTCCGCCTCCGCCGCTGCTTGCTTCTGCTGCCGCCGCCGCCGCCGCCGTGCACTGCAGCATCAGCGCGCTGCGTCGGCCGAATCTCGCCGCCGCCGCCGCCGCTGTCTTTGGCACCACCGCTGTCGGCCAGCAATGCCGATCGGACAGCCAGCGCCGAGGAAATTGCGGCAGAAGCAGAAGCAGAAGAATTCGCCGACTCAGACGCTGCTGCGGCTGCTGCTGCTGCTGCTGCTGCTGCTGTTGCTGGTTTAGTAGGATGGCCGTTGCCAACTGTCTGGCGCGAGCGGATGACGGCACCCATTTGCAGCGCCCTGTGCGCGTTATAGCCGTCGTTTCGGCATATAACCGCCGGCGAGGTGCCATGGGCGCGGGCAAATGCGTGCAGCTGCGCCGGCTCCATCGCCAGGACGACGCTGCATATTGTGCGGCGCCAGTCAGTCGCAACATAATGCCGGCCGAGCAGCCTATCGCCTCCAGTGCTGATCATGCGGCTGAATGCGCTCTCGCTGTAGACGAGGCCATAAATATCCAAAAAAATTGTGGACACCTCGGGCGGAGGAACAGTGACTCCGCGCGCAACGAGGCTCGGCCGGATGTAGGCGTCGTGCAGGCGCAGCAGGGCGTCGCAGAAGAGGTCGGGCAGCACCATTGTGGCTGGCTGGCCAGTATGCCCGGCCTTGTGCGGAACTTCGGTCGGCGGCAGCACCAGGTGCGAGTGCCCAACGAGATCTTCTTCAGTGGCACTGATGCTGGTGTCGCGAAACAGCTGGTCCCGGTCGTCCGCCGCCCTGTGTTGCACTGCACGGTTAAGCAGATGCTGCCGCCGCAGATAAATCCACGGCAATAGACTAATCGGCTGTTCCACGCTGCAGAAGAAAACGAACTCCTGCACAATGCGCCGGACAAATACCATGGCGCACAGCTGATTGTCGTCGTCGCTGCGAGACGAGCTGTTGCTGCTGCTGCTGCTGCTGCTGCTGCTGCTCCAGTCTCCAGTTTGCGGCAGCGCCTCCCAACTGTGCTCAAGCAGCATATTAAAAAACCGGCCGCGCCGGTTAAAAATATTGCACACTTCGCTACGTTTAATATAGCTGGCCATATAGCCCATCTGCCGACCATGGTGGCCCAGCTTATGGAGCTGCTCCTGGAGTGAGCGTACAGCGGCGAACTCACCTTTGGCTTCGTCGATCAGCGAAGACATGCGCACAACTGCAAACTGCCTAGCAGCGAGTGGGTTGTCGCTCATCAGCTGCTGCTGAGCTCGCCAGCCGGCCTGCTCGGCATCCCCTCTGTCGTCGGCATCGGCGGCGGCGGCGGCACAAAACAACTCTGATTGGCGCAGTCCGATCGCGTCGAGCACCTGCTCAAGACAGCGATTGCCGCGCAATGTGAGCCAACCCTCCAGGGAGAGCAGGATGGTAACTATCTCCTGGCACTTGCGGCCCGCCGTTGAAGGCGCCAGCTTCAACTGATTGGTGACCACCTCCAAGCCAAAGACGCCAGCAATGAGGAAAGGCCGCAGCACTAGGTCGGCCAGAGTGAGCTGCTTGCGCTGCCACAGCCGCTCCAGTGTTGCCTCAACGGAATCGCGGATCTTTCCCCAGCGGCGTTTGTGGCTTTAGTTGGCGGAGACGCGCATCTTAGTTGGCGCCGTCCACCAGAGCACGGACAGTCGGTTCAGCGTGGCCTCAATCGACGGCCGGTCGCCGAGCGACACTTTCCTGGCTGGGTGCTCCTTGCTGAAGTGGCGAAAGACGGAGGCGGAGCTGGCAGACTGACGCTCGCCATGGCGTCGCCGCTGCTGGCACTGGGCGCTGCCGACGAGGTCTCCTCCTCAACATTGTCAGCAGCAGCAGCAGCAGCAGAAGAAGAATGAGGCTTCAGCGCCGCCCGGCGCTGCTTTGGTGGCGTGGCAGGTAGTCTGACGAGCAGTTGTTGGCCATTGCTGATGTTGGCAGACGAGCTGCTGGGTCGCTCCAGCGCGATATCAGCTGTCTGCAACGACAATGGCGAATGACTGGCCAATGGCGGCACGACTGTCGGCGCAGCTGCAACAGCAGCAGCAGCAGCAGCAGCAGTAGAACTGTCTGGCTGCAGCATCTGCGGCTCATCGTCAGCTTCCTCCTGCTCCTCAACCGTCGGGCAAAGCAGCAGGCGGCGGCGGCGATCGTTTGATGAGAAGCAGGCAGCGCGTCCCATTGCATCTGCAGCGACCATCATATCGATGATCGCTGTATTATCCTCTTCAAAGATGACATCAGCAGTCTCCGCCGCTACCGATGCCGATGCATCATCGGGGTCCGCTGCCGGAGGTACTGACTGCGCGGCGGAATCGATTGAACCCTGGCAGCGATGGGCCCGAAGCCGACACCGCGCCTCTCCGCAGACGGGGCAGACGGCGATCACTTCCAATCGATGGCTGGCTTTGGTGCTGCGGCTGCACTTGATCGCCAACCAAACAATGTTTCTCCGCTGCTTGCCGTCTGCGGCAGACCATTGTGCCTCCGTAGGGCGCATGCGCTCTGGCACATCACTCAGCTGGAAGCTCTGCAGGACCTCTCTCTCATGGCGATTTATATAGTGGCGCTTCAAGTTCGCACCAGGTACAGTCTCGCCACACACAGGGGGGTCTTTCTCGAAAGCAACTTACGATCGACCATAGACGTAAGTTGGGTAAGCTACACTTACGGGTTGCTCGAAGGGCTCGCAAGTTAGCTATGCGTAAGATTGATCGCAACTTTACGAGTTCGTAACTTTGCGCAAAAGACTGTTTCTCGAAACGTTCGTATGTCTATGGTCTTTCGTAAGGTTGATCTTAACCCTACGACTGCTCGGTATCAGTCGTAAGACGCACTTAAGCACTAATCGCATAGTACGTGAAGCTTTAGTCAAGCCAAGTCAAGTTAAACTTTATCGAAGGTGGGTCTTTCTCGAAAGCAACTTACGATAGACTAAGTAAAGATATTTGCAGATTTATGACCATAGACATGCAACTTTTCGTTTCAGATTCGACTTACGAACAGCGTAAGCCACGCAAAATCTAAGTGAGTTTTGAGAAAGCGTCTTACGAGCAAACTTACGCTACACGTAAATTTCTTTCTTACGATCTAACTTACCATAGAACTTATGTGAGTTTCGATAAACACCCCCCTGGGCATTCCGAATTTCGGCGGCATTTCGAAGCCATTTCCTCCTAAGTAAATACACTCAGCAACATTTAAAACGCAACACTCTAACTAGAAGAAAAATTTTTCTTGTATATATTTTCTAATTATTAAGCGCCAATACAATTTTTTCTACACTACTACTACCCAAGTGCCCTCCCCATCAACCTCCATCAAACCTTTAGCACCCAACCCCATATTTCTTAAGCTGAAGAAGCACCCATCCCCCAGAATTTTTCTTTAATTTTGCAGCAATCGCATGAGTGCATCGGACGAATGCAATGTTTGTATGACTAGGTTCTGTCTGGCTGGCTGGCTGGCTGTTTGTCGAGATTTGAGGTTTCTGCCATAAACTATAGCTATCTTTTAACCCAAGCCTACTGGCTAGCTGATTCCTTTGCTTCAGTAGTTGTCCTTTGTTTGGATAGTTCGGCCATAGACTAAAGTACATGGCTGCGGATTCTTGCTCGGGAGGTTAGACCATAAACTACTTTTTGGCGGACAGGTTTCTCGCTCGGCTAAAGGCGGAGCTACTCTCTTTCAACTATCTCGCTCCTTTATTCTGCAGTGCTTTAGCTCTGGTCGTAAGCTTTTGTTCTTCTAACACCACCCTTTGTTTGAGGTAAGTTTTCAGTACTGCTTTGACTATATTACAGGCCTGTAACTTCTTACAGGCCCCAAGCGTCATTAGTTGAATTATTTGAGTAGCTATTATCTATCTATCTCTTATATTTGATCGGAGGCCCCTTCCATGCTGCATGCAATTTTCTTATTTTCTTGGCTTGCAAGAACTCCTGCCGAGATTGTCTCCATTTTTATTCAATACCGTCCGTTATATCCTTGCACGTCGATTTAGTCTTACAAGCTAGAGGGGAGCAGCTCAGCGGTAAACAGCTTTGACTCCAGCACCACGAATCATTCATTTGGGGCTTGTGCAATGACTCAAGCATTCAGTCATCACCCCGACGCTGTCGGCACCTTAAAGGAGACGAAAACATGACTAAGGACACCCAAAAGAGATAATTTTTTAGCCATTTTAGTAACATTTATTACTTGATCTTCAGTCCACACAGAAATTCGATACTTTTTTGTTATTTTTTCTCTTGGCAAAAATTTGGTTCAATTTACAGTTCAGTTAACTAATTGCGTCATCACGTCGAGTGATGATAGACTGTTTGTGAGCCTTAGCTGAGAATGACCAGGAGTTAAAGTTTGCCCATTATTGATGATTGATCAGTGACATCAAAGACATTCGCAAAAGGATGTCCATAGTCGCGTGGTGTAATCTGTTGAAGGTGCCAATGGCGTCTGAGTGATGACGGAATGCTTGAGAGACTAGCTGAGAACGTCCAGCAGTCGAGTTTTGCCCACTGTCGAGGCTTGATCAGCGAAACTAGAGAAATCCGCATCAGGGTGTCCATAGTCACCTGGTGCCACCTGTTGAAGGTCCAGAAGCTCCGCCTGGGTGAAGGCTAGTGACCAAAGAAGTCAGTGCTGATGCAGACACATGTGATCGACGTGCTGATGAAGTTTGGAGGCTTGGCAAGGCTGCACTGAGGCGCAGTGCTGATTGGCGCACAGGGGTGTACTGAATACACTAGCGCTTATGGAAACAATCCGACTTTTTGGCAAAATCGTAGAATATCTCAACGGTCCAGAGGGCTGGCGACTTTATTCTTGTTTGAAAAGGTGCGCAACAGAAAGTTAGCCCGTGTTTTTTTGTGTGTCTGCGTTGCTCCGTTCCGGCGCAGCCAAGAAAATTGTCAGGGGGGGGGATTTTTCCCGTCTGGCAGTTTTGTGCACCTTACGACAGGATTATTACGAAGTACCATGCACCGGCGGTTTTTTTAACGATCCAACGATCCAGCGAACCCTTCAATCGAACCGCATCGCATACCAGTGCCCATACGAGAGGTGGAGGCCCTAATGTATGGCACCACCCCAGCAGAAGTGCATTCAGTAGGTGAACAATACTCAACCGTACATCGAGGTGTCTAGAGCTGGTCGACACCTTTGGCTGAATGACAACAAACTGACATTCAGACAACCAACTGACCCCTCTCTCTCTCTCTCTCTCTCTTCATTACAACGACTGTGCGTCGGTGTGTGCATTAAACTGTATGTGTTCACTGCTCACTGTTCGTTCATTCACTGCTCACTGTTCGTTCATTCACTGCTAAATGGATTCCAAATAAACAGTGTTGTCGGATTCAGCGCGCAGGAATGTCGTTCCCGCACTCGTTCGCGTACCGGAATGCAACTGTCTATGGTAAAAACGCCATTGAAATCAAAGAGAAAATCAGTGCAGGAATGATGTGCGATTCTTGCACTATAAAGGAAACGGAACATTTATTATATAGTATATTTAGTTCATTTAAATTTACTTTGGTTCACTTTGGTTTAAGTGTCTATGGTCTCGTATTACTGGTCTGGTTTTAAGTGTCTATGGTCTCGTATTACTGGTCTGGGTTTAATTGTCTATGGTCTCGTATTACTGGTCTGGGTTTAATTGTCTATGGTCTCGTATTAGTGGGGGCTCCGCCCCCACACCCCGGCAAGGGGACTGCGTCCCCTTGACCCCTGCTTCCTACCACTCTTACTGTGTGCAAGAATGAATCCAACAACACTGCAATTTCCACACTCTGACTCGTGTGTCTCGTGCGCACTCGTGCTTTTTGCCATAGACGCACTCGTTAGAGTGCGGAAATATACCATTGTCGTTTGACCACAGCGTGCAGGAATGATTTTTTCGATTTATTATCGTGCAGGAATGTCTGTGTCTATGGTAGAAATCACTTGACATACGTTAGCTTATCGTGCAGGAATGACTTCATTCCTGCACGATTTAACAATTTATTTTTACCTGGTAGAAGCAACTGAATATGTAATCAATAACAATATGGAAGAACAAAAAGGATAATAAGTGGAACTAGGGAAACATTTAATGAGTCTATAGACCTACTCACACCCCTCTCGGCATTTACTCGAAAATAAACTGCACAACATTCGTTTCGCCGTTTGCCAAAATCTTCATCCGCTTAGTGGGGGCTGCTACAAGTGTGGTGGTCGATTCTTCAACAACCAGTGACTTCTTGACAGTTGACATTGACGCTGATCCGCACGGGTCGGTAGTCGCAACAGCCCTTGTAGGAGCGTCGCTCAGGGCGCACGGGTCGGTAGTTGTAACAGCCCTTGCAGGAGCTTCGCTCAATGTAGAACTTGGTGCCGGCATAGTTCCAGCTAGAGCGACTGTCAGCTGATCACTCATCCCTGCCATGATCGAGTCCCTCTTCTTGCCTCTCCGGATGTATCGTTCTACCGACGCGCTATTCTGTGAATAGAGGTGGTGTTTAATAAATTCCTTGTCCATGTGTCAATAAACTTACTAAGAATAAAGAATTGCTCACCTTGTGACCTGTCACCTTCGCAATTTTTTCGACAGAAAAGCCAGCTTCATGCAGCTCCGTAACAACTGTAGGTCGCACACAATGCGGAGTGTACAGCTTGGACAGGTTAGCATTCGAAGAGATCTTCTTGAGCAACGGCCCCAAAGTGTTGATTCCAACTGGTACTTTGGTGTACCAGATGCCATCCGCATTCACTCGTGGTTTCGGACGCAGAAAGAAGTCCTCCTGATTCCAACCCGGCACGGCAGTAATTTTCGACAAATAAAGCTGGAAGGCCTGAACTGGACAGTGCCTTGACTCCGGCTTGGCCACCATCAAGGCCTGTTTATTGTCGTCGCAGAGTCGCATGTCACTCAAGCCTTTTACATTCTTTGAGGTGCTGCCTTGCAACTCGATCGCCATAGCTCCGTTTGATAGGGCCTTCTCTCGGAATGAACGAACAGTGAGACCTCGTAGCCATTCTCTGCCGCGATTGCCGAAATAAAATAACACATTGAAATATACCTCTTCTTGCAAACGTGTTGGAGTGCTTCTGTCGAAGTAAGAAGCAAGCTTGACAAGGTCGTCCGACTCAATGGCTTCGTAATGCTGCACTCGACCACCGGACTTCAAATACGCATTGCAAACATTCTTCACCATCAAATTCGCGCTATGAAAAGCCTCGTGAGCGATGATATTGAGGCCACGTAATTTCATAAAGTACCTGAACAGTGCGGCTCGAATTCCTACGATTGTATTCGGCGAATAGAAGCTGCCGTCTGACTTACGCAGAGTCGCATAGAAGTAGCGGACCCATTTGGCAATTTATTCCACCGAAGCAGTCGCGTAATCCACTTTTACATTATTCTCCGCCAACCAGGCCGTCAAGCGGTTGATCACAGCTTTCTCCTTAGAGACAGTCGAATGACATTCGTTGTCTCGTTCCAGTTGAGCGGCCAGACTTTCCAATTCGTCAAGGTTACACAAGGTTTCCGGATCCGAGCTGAAAAGTTTCTCTAATTCCTCGCTGAACGTGCAATCCGCTATCAGTGCAGTCAAATAGTCGCCCGTCCTCTCAAAGTTGCTGGACACACTTTCAATAAACATTTCGTCGCCACTTAATCCAGACACCGTAGCGTAGCGAAAATCAATTAATGGAGGATTCAGAGCCGAGTCGATTACAGACGCCATAGTCAATAAGCTTTATACACTTTTCTATAAACTCTCCACTCAATTTTCATCTCTTCTTAACGTTTCTCGAAAACCGTGCAGGAATGACTTTGTCTATGGTCAAAAGACAATGATTTTCCTACACGCAATTGCGCACTCGCCATTGACGCCATTGCCATTGCCATTGCCATTGACTCGCCATTGCCATTGACGCACTCGTTTTCGTGTAGGAATATTACATTCTTCTTGGGCAAACTAAAATCGAATGCAGCTTTCGGAGATTAGTCCATGGCTCAAGCTGGGGATCATAATAGGACATGGTTAGGCATCAGTTCCCTTGGGAAAAATAGATTGCTCTGTTTTGTCAAACTAGATAGCAAAAAATTGGTATAATATTCGCGCACTGTGAAGAGACGTTAAGCCTGAGGGCAAATATTTGCAATCCTGCTGCGCCGGAACTTTGTCCACGCAGCTCTGCAGAACACTCTAAATAACTGGGGGTGGGACTGCATTTGTCAGAGTAAAATTTGTTTGCCAATTCTACATTCTCGTGAGCGCAACGAGTGTGCGGTATGCTATTGGTCGTCTAATTAGACTATATACGTAGCAATTAGTGCTATATGCTTGTTAGGAACTAAGAGAGAAATTCATTTTATTGGTAATTCTTAGAAGCAGCTAAACCGGCTCTCTAATATGTACATGGCAGTGAGTGTTGCAGTTAGCACAGCGTCAAGTGTAAATTTGCCAAAATGCAGTCTCGTTATAGGCGTGAAACCGTGTCGTGCGTTTCGTGTCCGCCCGAGCTGAGTTTGCACCGAATTAATGAACTTTTGGCCATAAACATTCTCAGTAGGCGGGCAATCTCGTTTCAACTGGCTGAATATACCTTTTAACATTTTTTGGACATAAGTGAAGTTTATTTAGCCTTTGACCAGCTCAGTCCTAGAAAAGTGAGTTTGATTTAGTCAGCACTCGGGGTTTACCATAGACTATAGTAAAGAAATAAAATCGATTTAGTCAAGTTCCGCTAAATTCAAATTCAAATTGAAATTCAAATTAAAATTCGTTTGAAAAGTTACGAAAGTGAAACTTTTCAAAAGTTTTTCAAAAGTGTACACTTTTGAAACTTTTCAAACTTTTGTTTTCAAAAGTGTAACAAAAGTGTAACTTTTGTAACTTACAAAAGTTACAAAGTGAATTTTATTTAGTCGTTAGCTTTGATAAGATACATGTACGAGTAGTTAAACAAGAACAATACAAACAAACACAGACACAACAAATTATTGTTACGACGCTTCACTCTTCAATTCAATCAACGATGTCTTCCCATGGCAATGTAGCGGGGTATGTACCGAAGGCTCTCACGATGCCAGGCTTCGCAGTGAGGCTGTGTGACAGCTGCCATATACTGGCCTCCAGTTCACGCTCAAGAATGCGGGCGCGGTGTTCTTGTAGAGTTCTGGTGTTCTGGCAGACTGACGTTGGATGTTTAGCTGTCTCCCTGGTTGCTGCCAATCGGCATTTCCAATAAAGGCGTCGATGGGTCTTCGCCGGTCCTGCTCAGAGATGGTGACTCTGCGAATGCCTGCAGCTGCCGCCATGAAAATAAAATTCACTTTGACTAAAATCTTGTCATGGAAGGGTTTAAATACGTGGCACTTAACTAAATCGAGTTCATTTCTTTACTATAGTTTATGGTAAACCCCGAATGCTGACTAAACCAAACTCTTTTTTCGAGGACTGAGCTGGCCAAAGACTAAATAAACTTCACTTATGTCCAAAAAACTGTTAAAAGGTATATAACATGTATATTACAATGTGACAAATCTATGTATGGCGCCACAGCTATGCGGTGCCCAAGCAGGTTACTGACAAGCAAGCCTTTTCGTTCAGGTCATTTCGTTCGAAAGGCAAGAAAGACACTTCGTCTTTTTCGCGCGTTAGATTTTTTATTGTTTCTTATTTGTCTTTGCGTAATTTGTCTAAATTATTTAATTCCAATTTTTTAAACTATAAAATACGCAGTAAGAGAGACTAGTAGGTTTTATTTAAGCTTAGATAGCGTTAGGCCGTACGAATAGCTGAGCATTTGCCATGCGACTCACATTTACACAGATCTGTATAAATCTATAATATTTAGCATTTAGTTACCATGAGGAGTTGTACCATGACTACGTGGCTATCGGGCGGGTTGATATTCGATTATTGCCATAGACGATTTCATTTTGGCCCGAAAAGCATGGCCGATAATGGATTATTTCCTTTATTCTTTCTCTATAGTTGAACTGTATAGTTTCTCACTAAATCATTCTGTCTATGGTTGAAATGTGGTGGCTTCGCCCCCACACCACCATGCCCATATTCATCAATGCAGCTCATACGCTCGTACAACTCAGTCACATAGTCTATGGCACAATTACAGTATTACCCAGGCTTTAAGGGCGATAATGGGAAAGCCAGAGGGTGCCGAAAATCCCCCAAATTTGAATGGTATGGTAGCCCCGGACGAGTGTCTATTGTCGCGCGAGTTTTTATGTATCCCCCACTTGCCCCGGGCGAACGTCTATGGTCTCAGTGTAAATTTCATTTATTTGCATCGGTGCAAATAAACGGTTTATTTCACTCGCCCAAAGACAATATTAAAACGCTGCTTCTAACTGCTCACTTGGCTACATAGAGAGAATTGTCTGAAACAGCAAATTTCACTTTTATTTTCTTCAGCAAATGACCTTCAATATATAGGCTTTGTACGCACCTCCAGAATGAAACTTTTAAGGAGGTAATTTAGATCAATCTTCGACAGTTCGCTGATCTCCTTCAAACCATTAGCGAGGATCCACCTCCAGTGCACCAGGCCGCTTTCTTCGTTTCGTGCCATTCAATATTCAATATTTCTCAGTCCTGCTACAGTTGTATTTAACGAATGTAAACTAACAAAACCAACAGCAAAATGAAGTTCAGCATAGTAAGAAATAGAAGCCTTTTCTAAGCACTCCCTCAAAGACGATTTCAACAGTGTTAGTGTTACCGTTGATGTTAAGCCTCCTTTTCTTTGCAGGATTAGCACTCACTACGTTGCTTTGTTCCATAGCTTCAACAGAGCGTTCAGGCTCGGTTGCAATGAACGGACTTGATGACTGACCACAAGAAGACCAGAAGTGCACTTTAACATGGTCTTGTACGTCAAACTGAATATAGCGCTCAATAGCTGTCGAAGAGTGTCCTGTAACATGAGCGACGTCCTCTCTAGCGAAGCCAGCACGGTGTAGAGTACTTGCGCAAGTCTTGCGTAGAGACTGATTAGTGTACCTTTCAGTCACTCCAGTTAGGGGAGCCGTTAATTCACGAACAATACCATCCAAGCTGTGCCGGCCGACGGGTGCAACTACCAGCAGCAGGATTCGTTGCAGCGGATTATTTACTTTCAAAATATCTTAACACTACACATTTTACGTTCAATTTTTATCAAAGTCCAGTTCTAAAAAAACTAGCGGAAATTCAATTCAGTCAATTCAGACTGGGGCCCAGTCTAACCCCAGCTCAAAACATTCTAACCGAAGTAAGGTTTAGCCATAGACAAAATTATCCTCAGTCTGAATTGAATTTCCGCTAGTTTTTTTAGAACTGGACTTTGATCAAAATTGAACGTGAAAAGGTGTAAATCTAAGTCGTCTTGCATTGTAAAATGTTACTATTATGTAGGAGACGAAAAAAATGGATGAACTGCTGCAGTTAGATTCACAACACTTTAGCCACTCAGTCACATGGCTTGCGCCATAGACTAACTGTACTGGATATTGATGCGTCTTTTGGCTTTCAGTAGGTTAAATATTTTCTCTTCCTTTCTCCAAGTATGTCTATGGAAAAAAGCGCTCACTAGGAAAACGAGGAGAATGTATACATCTCCATATGAACCTCAGTAGAAAAGTTCGGACTATCGTGAGACATTTATAAAAGCCAAGGACCACTGAAGTATAACAGGATGTAAAACTCAAAGCTCGTGTCATTTTTATGGGCCAATTTCCCGGAAAACATACACTGCGGTGCAAAGATCGGAACAATCATTTTTATCACAAAATCAATGATTTTATTTGATCTGGGGGAGTAGGGCTTTACGTCCTGTTATGCCACAGTGTCATCCTTGTCTCACAAATAGAGTTTTATTAACAGTGCCAGCTACAGCTTGCATTTGAGAATTGGCAAAATTGACGATATGTTTAAACTGCAGGCCAGATCCATGCTGTCCGAGTAGCTCAAGTGCAGGAACCTGTGCACCGTGTACGAGCTCTTCGGAATGCGCTTCGTCTGGAATTTTTGACGAATCAGACGCTTGCAGTGGCGACGTTGAACTTTTAGAAGCTTGTCCGGCCTCTGGCAGAACTTGATCAGCTTCTTGGGAACGAATACCTCGTCCCAGATGGGCTGGAATGCGTCACCCCTGGCCAGCATGTTGCCGCACCAGTCGGCTGGCTGGCTGCTCGGCTTCAGCGAGGCATATCGTTTGTAGAATGCCTGCAGCATTATGGGCCCGGTCACCATTACCGCGTCGAAGTGGGTCCTGTTCACTCTCCTGGCCCAATTCCGCTCGAACCATTTCGGCCAGTTCTTCAGCACGAAGCTCAGGAAGCTGTGATTCGCTCGGCTCATCATCACCGCATTCGATATCATCGAGGTTAGGTTGAAAAGGAACACTGGATGCTCTATTGGCTCCTGACTCCACACGGCTGACTCACAGTCGAAGTTCGGAGTCAGCCCCGCTTCCTGAAGCTGCGACGGTCTCAGCAGCGGTGTCGGATCTCGAAGCAGCTCCACATCCGTGTCGATGTACAGACCGCCGACGTGGTGCAGCACGACCAGACGGCCGATGTCCGATCGCTCCAGCCCGTTGACCAGCTTGCGGTAGCTTTGAACAAGGTACGGATAGTGCTTCGAGATGAGCTCGGAGATCTGCTTGTCGTCCCAATGCATGAAGTACCAGCGGTCAGCGAGGAATCCGTCCGTATTCGAGCTGTTTCTGTCAGCGCTGCTGCTATCGTTGAGTCTGACATCGAGCAGTCGCCTCCATGAGCGCACAATGGGAACCAGCTTGGCTGGCACTCGACCGTCTTTGCTGGTCCAGTGCACCAGCGGCGGGATGGAGTCCGGGAAGCGGTAGGGCAGCTCGCCACAAGTTCGACTGAAGGGTGAAGGCGTTAGCCGTGTAATGTTTATCGTTGAGTTGTCCGCGGGATCCGTGTCATCGAGACATTCGATGGGCTTAAAGAACTTTTCCGCCATTAAATTCGTAAGAAGAAGCAGATTGAATGCAGATAGCAGCGTCAGAATGAGCAACATGCTTCGGCTTTTGCCGGGCCTTGTCCAACGGATAAGCATTCTAGTATTAGAAACAGCGATGTAATCTGTAAACATTTAGTAAGATCTTCCAGCGAAGTCGGTCGAGCTGATTTGTAATAACACGTATTTATTTCATGTAAGAGCAATGCGATTGGTTTAAAGCTGCGGCTTAAATTTTCGATCTTAAGACAGTAGTTGAGAATACATCATCATTGAGCACATATAGCGCTATACTGTATTTTGAGTCCTAAGCAAATTCTTGTATTTACCAAACTATAAGCTGTTCGCCGTCTCAGTATGATATTTGTTCTCTGCACAGTTAGTTCCAAATGAAGGCAAACTATAATGAATGAGTCACAGTTTATCTGCATATTTGCATTACTGTATGTCTTCTTTCGAACTGCAATAGATGAGCTGCTGCAGTCTCGATCGAGCGTGCATCCATACGTAAATTCTTTTAAGATAACCTTCGCTTGGAAGCTCTAACTCGTTCGGTAAAAAAACACAGGTCGAGAGTGTTTGTCTACGCCACGCCCTTAATTACAATTATTTTAGCCTATCCATATATAGACTGTAAACGGCGGTATACCGTGTATACATGTACAAATCCGGCATTTTATTTCGGCACGTATTGTTACTGCCCAAGCGATAATGCCGAAAGAACTTGTAACTTAATTTTTTAACTCGGAATTATGCTATCAACTCTCCCCTACATTGTAATCTCCGTGGGAGAGACTTTATGCCGATAGTCTAGTCTTTTAGTCTTCCCTGGTCGTGTGGTGTCCCCTTAGTGTTTTTCATCTTTTGCGTTGCAATCTCCTCCATGAATTTCCCCTAAAGAGCCGTATTTAAAAATTCATAAGTACGAGCGTATAAGAAAGTTCAAACGTTTCTGTAATTTTCTAAATCAAAGCCATATAAAGTTATATTTCCATAAGTTTGTAATTCGGCAGTTTGTGGCGGCCGTTCGACTGCTGCGTGAGCCAGACCTTCCCCATTGGGCTCGGCGGCACGGAGTCGTCCGTGTCCAGCTCCAACGCCGAGACAGCCGACGGCGATGTCGTGAACTCATTCGAAACAAACCTCATCGACCGTTCAATGGACACGACACGATACCACTGTCCAGTACCTGTTCGTGTCTAATCTGGACGCTGGAATCTGCGTTTTTAATCTCAACTCGATGAAGATTGTGGCGCATCGCGCTGAGATGGCGTTTTTTGTTGCTTCATGTTTGCAAACAAGTTTGTATTTAATGAAATATTGCTGAGCTGCTTTGGTCTGACTGGTAGGCTTTTAGCACCAGGGGCGCCAGAACCAGGGGCGTCAGCACCAGAGGCTTTAGCACCAGGGGCGTCAGCACCAGAGGGTTTAGCACCAGGGGCGCCAGCCCCAGGGGCGCCAGCACCAGGGGCGCCAGCCCCAGGGGCGCCAGCACCAGGGGCGCCAGCCTAATTTTTCCTGGTACGACATTTTTCCACCTTTGCGATCATCACGGCGCTCGTTGCGAAGCCGCACCTTGTCACCAACTTTGAAGTCGCAGAACTTGGCCGCTCCCAGTCGCTGCTGGTGTGTGCGCACCATGATGCGCCAGCACCAGGGGCGCCAGAACCAGGGGCGTCAGCACCAGAGGCTTTAGCACCAGGGGCTTTAGCACCAGAGGGTTTAACACCAGGGGCTTTAGCACCAGGGGCTTTAGCACCAGGGGCTTTAGCACCAGGGGCTTTAGCACCAGGGGCTTTAGCACCAGGGGCTTTAGCACCAGGGGCTTTAGCACCAGAGGCTTTAGCACCAGGGGCTTTAGCACCAGGGGCTTTAGCACCAGGGGCTTTAGCACCAGGGGCGCCAGCACCAGGGGCTTTAGCACCAGGGGCTTTAGCACCAGGGGCTTTAGCACCAGGGGCGCCAGCACCAGAGGCGCCAGCACCAGGGGCTTTAGCACCAGGGGCTTTAGCACCAGGGGCGCCAGCACCAGGGGCGCCAGCACCAGGGGCGCCAGCACCAGGGGCGCCAGCACCAGGGGCGCCAGCACCAGGGGCGCCAGCACCAGGGGCGCCAGCACCAGGGGCGCCAGCACCAGGGGCGCCAGCACCAGGGGCGCCAGCACCAGGGGCGCCAGCACCAGGGGCGCCAGCCTAATTTTTCCTGGTACGACATTTTTCCACCTTTGCGATCATCACGGCGCTCGTTGCGAAGCCGCACCTTGTCACCAACTTTGAAATCGCAGAACTTGGCCGCTCCCAGTCGCTGCTGGTGTGTGCGCACCATGATGCGCTGAGCTCGGCGAATTCAGCGATACAGTCGAAGCTTGGTTCGCGCGCGCTCTTCATCCTTGATGCGCAGCCAGTCACGATCCAGTCGAGTTTGGCTCTAGGTAGCGCCTGTCTGCCGATCTCCACCAGCGAAATCGGAAGGAAGAACAGCAGTGTGCTCAGTTACTCGGGAATGCCGACGTAAGAATTGGATAGCAAATAATGAAAAATCTCATTTAGCTAGCCAGTTGCCATTGTATTGTGGTCAGCAATGAATAATTTTTTTATTTAGGACTTGTGACTTGGTGCACGTCAATCAAATAAAGCTGAATTCTATTGCTCGGCTAAGTCTTGGCTCTAAAACCCACCGATTCTAACGTAAATCAGTGAGTTGAAATTCAGATTCAGAACATTGCGTCACCAGTATATTTCAGAGCTACTTCATAGTGCTGCAAGACCTAGCTGGGGCTTAAAGCTTAAATACAGTGGGGTCGAACTAAGCTGTCGTAGCGTAAGTTTGATCATACGTCGGAACTTTTACTTAGTTTTAGTTTTAGTTAAGAACGATCTTATCTTACGATGGCTCTATGGAACGGGCCCAGTGTAAATTGCCTGCGCTAATGTGCAAGGTGCGTGTAGGTTTGCGATGCGAAAGTGTGCTCACCGAACGTGTAAGTGGGGGAGGGTACCAGTAAGGGAGAGACTAGAAAGTCCGACTATGATGTCGTGACTTGCGCTGCAGTCTCCCCTAGGGACGATCGGGCTGCATGAAAACACCTGTGCAAACCCCTCGTCCCCTAGACTTTATCCGCCTCTGGATGGTGCGGTAGCTGACGTTGCGGCCAAGATTATCTAGACAGCAGGCTCGGATTGTTTGAAGGTACTGGCCGCCACCAGTCACCTGTGAAGGAGTACACCCGGTAGAAATTCCCACTAATGAGACGGGACTTCCGGTCTGTAACAGACGAAGGTTCTTGACCCCAACTGCCCGATGAAATGGCCGAAAAAGGGACTATATGCGAGGCCATGCAAGGACAGTCTAGTCAGTGCTGGAAACGAGGATTATTTAGTTAAATTCGGCTCATACTCGGTGATCTTCCCCTCTGATCCTCATCTTCTATTCCATGCCCTGCGACAGTCGCACTCAATACCACGTCTCATAGTAAATAAAGCAGACAGAAGCGAACGAGGTGAATAGCTATAAATACCCTGAACAGTGTTGGGCAAAGTTCCGGCACTTCCGGCAAGTATTTGTAGTTACTTCTGGCAAGTAACTAAAAGTAACTTTTAGTACCGGAAGTTACTTTTTTTAAAGCGGCACTTTTTCGGGTTCTTTTTTTAGAACGCCGGACTTTGGTAACGGAATTGTTACTTTTTGATAAGTCCGGTCATCCGGTACTTGAAAATGAAATTTTAGGTGCCAAACAGCCATTTAGCACTAAAAATTTTCAAAAAGCGAAAAATTTTCACCAAAATCCTCGTAGTAAAATTATAAAAAGGTAAAAAATTGATCCCAGATCATGTGGTTTTATTACTTTTTAAGTTAAAGAACGTTTTAAGCACCATATTGAATCATAGAATGAAGTAATTATTAGTAACTACTATTTGCTGAAACAAGACACATTCAAAATAATAAAATCCTTGTTTAACAACCCCTTGGAAGTTTTCTAACCAGGATAACTAGCAGTACATCTGGACGCTACACTCGCGATTCGTGGAACATTTTTGAAGGCCGATTTCTTCATTTCAATGTTCGTGCAGGACGACACGAGTGATGCATTCTAAAGGTGTTTTGACTTTTAACAGGCTAAATTTTCTAATTGCAGCGCAAAGGCACTAAGCAAGTTATTTAAAGTCTTGTGCGCTGGTCCATCTAAATTAAATTCCAGCCATTTGTTGTCCGGTATCCTTTTTGTTAATTGTTAACTGGCATTTCTAAGGCTGACAGAATATTATTTTTGATTCTAAATGGCTCAGCAGTACAAAAGTATACTTACACTACTGTAAAAATATAGCTGCTGTAAAACTACAGCAAAATACCACAGTAGGGCGACAAGAATGGCCCGCACAAACTAAAAGTCGAGCCTAAAGTATTCTACACTGATCATTGTGACACATCTATTGGACAAAAATTATCTCCATACATACTTCTGATGAGTCAGAATCAACATTTGAAGATCGGCCTCTAAAAGTTTTTCTGCGAATCGCGACTGTATCGTCCTGGTGTACTGCTAATCTTTGTTTAAAGGTGTCATTTATTCACTCAAAGGGGATGTCAACTTAAGCACCAGAATGGAGCCCGAAGTTCAGCTCCGGACCAAACCGACTGAAATCGATAACTTGTCGGCCCAGACGACTAGAATCGCCGAGACATCCCATCCGGCTCCCTTCCTTGGGGTCCCAGGGGATAAAGGGGATAAAATGGGGATCTCATGTCAACTTAAGGCTCTGGAATGGAGCCCGAAGTTCAGCTCCGGCCCAAACCGACTGCAATCGATAACTTGTCGGCCCAGACGACTAGAATCGCCGAGACATCCCATCCGGCTCCCTTTCTTGGGGTCCCAGGGGATAAAGGGGATAAAATGGGGATCTCATGTCAACTTAAGGCTCTGGAATGGAGCCCGAAGTTCAGCTCCGGCCCAAACCGACTGCAATCGATAAGTTGTCGGCCCAGACGACTAGAATCGCCGAGACATCCCATCCGGCTCCCTTCCTTGGGGTCCCAGGGGATAAAGGGGATAAAATGGGGATCTCATGTCAACTTAAGGCTCTGGAATGGAGCCCGAAGTTCAGCTCCGGACCAAACCGACTGCAATCGATAACTTGTCGGCCCAGATGACTAGAATCGCCGAGACATCCCATCCGGCTCCCTTCCTTGGGGTCCCAGGGGATAAAGGGGATAAAATGGGGATCTCATGTCAACTTAAGGCTCTGGAATGGAGCCCGAAGTTCAGCTCCGGACCAAACCGACTGAAATCGATAACTTGTCGGCCCAGACGACTAGAATCGCCGAGACATCCCATCCGGCTCCCTTCCTTGGGGTCCCAGGGGATAAAGGGGATAAAATGGGGATCTCATGTCAACTTAAGGCTCTGGAATGGAGCCCGAAGTTCAGCTCCGGCCCAAACCGACTGCAATCGATAAGTTGTCGGCCCAGACGACTAGAATCGCCGAGACATCCCATCCGGCTCCCTTCCTTGGGGTCCCAGGGGATAAAGGGGATAAAATGGGGATCTCATGTCAACTTAAGGCTCTGGAATGGAGCCCGAAGTTCAGCTCCGGACCAAACCGACTGAAATCGATAACTTGTCGGCCCAGACGACTAGAATCGCCGAGACATCCCATCCGGCTCCCTTCCTTGGGGTCCCAGGGGATAAAGGGGATAAAATGGGGATCTCATGTCAACTTAAGGCTCTGGAATGGAGCCCGAAGTTCAGCTCCGGCCCAAACCGACTGCAATCGATAAGTTGTCGGCCCAGACGACTAGAATCGCCGAGACATCCCATCCGGTTTCAAGTGACGAAGCTCTATTCAATTCGAATATCGCATTAGCGGGTGTATTTTATTTCAGCTATTATACATTGATTGTTAAGTAATAAAAATGATTTGCTCGTATCGAAACCTGTTAAAAATGCTGATCTGGAAACTCAGTTTGAAAAAATTAACTTGTAAATTCGTTTGGTTATTAGTAAGCAGAACTTTTGACGATAAACCGAAACCATGTATATTGGTAAAATAAAGAATATCACGCAAGGCTGTACAAGTTATGACGTAATGGATACAAAGCATATCATGCAAAGCTGTACAAGTTATCAAAGTAATAAAAACAAAGCATGTCATGCAAAGCAGCACACGTTTTTAAGCAAATAAAGTAACGCCTCTCACGCAAAGCTTAGTAAAATCATAATTGCAAAAGTTTCTCAGTCCTAAGAAACGGTTTTTGGGTTTAAGTTCTTTGCTTCAGTAAAAAATACTTCCAATTTTTAGTTAATTGTGAGTCTAAAAGAAATTGAAACAACTAATTCAAAGCTTTTGTTATTTGATGTCAGTCTGAATTATCTTCACATGTAACCTATGGTACGTAAAGAATGCGTGAGATGACATTGTTTCTTAATCTGCATGTCCTTTAAAATCTGCAATACAAAACGTACAGTACACTCGCTTAAAACAATTGTATTTTCGCTAAAAATGCTTTTACGAGTTTAAAAGTGCAACGAGCACGATGCACTCAGGCTCACGTACGAACGGGTTATAGTCTGACGTAACTTTCATGTCGTCAATTCTCGTCCACACACAGCTCAGTACGCTTGCTGTGAAATGTCCCGATTTCAGTCGGTTTCCATGGTGTGATATTGTGGCCACTGGCTTACCAAGTGTAGAAACACCCCCTGACCTTGAAGAAAAGCTTACAGGAGTTTGAAGCTTAAGGTGGCCATCCATACTAGCACGATCAAGATATATCAGGGTAAACTTTCCAGGTGTTACTACGATCTCTTGATTACAATCGCCCAGGCAATTGGCGTCCGAACATTTCACTACCTGAGGAGCGACAAAAGCGCAGAAGATTTTGTCTAAACTGACAATTGAGCGCTCAAATTGACAGAGAGGAATGCAAATCACTCTGTTATCGATTGTGCCAACAGGAACTTCAGCACTTGTGCGCTGGCAATCCCGACAAGTTTGAATGAGTGAAAATTCTGTGAAAGCATCTGATGACAGAAATTCCAGATGTATTAGAAGCGTTTGAACAAATTCGTTGACGCAATGGTGCTGATTTGTTTGAAATGAATCTGGATGTTGCAACCGAACTGCCGTTAACAGTGGAGTGACTGTTGCAGACCGCTGTTGCATCTCCGTCAGAAGACGAAGCAGCTCTCGATGGACTTGGTCGTTGCTAGTCTCTTTTAAAATGCATCCATTAGAATGCAGGCAGAGAAACAATTGCACTGCTGCATTTGCGTAGCACTGCAGGCCATTATTTGGCAACCCAAATAACTTCTTCGGCGAATTCAATGAACCAGTAGCATTTGAACTGTGCCTCTGTTCATCTTGCTGCGATTCAGCACTGTCTCTGCGAGGTGCATTTGGAGCTGGATGACCACCAGATTGATCATTGTAAAGATTGGCAATCAGTGCTTTTGGCAAAGCACTGTCAATAAATCGGAAGCTGCTGCCGCACATGTTGTAGCTTTCGGGGTGATATGCATAACAGCCTAGCATTCTAACCACAGCCATAACATGACTGTCACACCCTGCTGTCCTGCTTCCGGCCTTTGAGGATGAAAAGTAGCCATGCAGACGCAGCAGCCCCGAGTCACGAAATCCGAATCGGTTACCACTTGCAGTTTCGCAAATACGAAGGACAACTCGGTAAGTTTTTGACCGATGACGGGAATGAAGAACGGCTAAATATATCCAAGATGGCCTCCATTCTCCAAACTTACTGCTCCACCCCTTTGGTGGCGCTCGCTGATGAAACTTCCAGCATTTTAAATGGCTTGGCAGTTCAGAAATCAACAATTCGAAATCGCGCCACGAGTCTCCAGCGTAGCTACTGAGCACCTCATGAACTCTGACGTTTTCGATGTAGCGTTTTGACTGAAGAACGTGGTATGGGCCGATGCTAAGCTCTTCCAGATTTCTTTCGTCAACGCTGGGGAACCCTGAACTTTCAGGGTCCAGGGGATCCACTGCTGTCCATTTTCGGGTAGAACTCGTTGGTATTCGAGTCAAATCGCAATTGTACTCAAGTTGCTCAATTTCGTCTAGCTCATTCGCAATGAAAAGACGTTTAGCAAAGTTCCGTCCGTATTCGAACATGGAGCAATCTGACCATGACGGCGGCAGACTCCTTGTAGCTTGAAATCCTGGATGCGAACGGTTGAATTTTGCCATGGAGTTTTCAATAACAACATCGAGCCGGCTGCGTTCGGTAAACTCTGGGGCATGTAGCCATTGGTACGGCTCCTGTCGCTCATTTATGCATTTGTCCTGCTTGATTGCAGCAAAGCTACATTCTACGAGATAACGGAAAAGCGTAGCGCAGCGACTTGTATTTGCTTCGATTGATGTAAGCTTTCCTGGTATTGATCGGTCACCAACAGGAGCCTCATTATTTACAAATTCAAACTGCTCGTTTAGAACTCGGTCACCTGGACTGGTCGGAAATAGAAGCGTCGTGCAGCCTTTACTATTAGTCTCTATAAAGTCGCGGAAGTTAACCGAAGTTGGTGAACAAAGTTGGTGGCTGTAACCTTTGTCGAAAATGCCAATAACGTGATAATCTTTCTGTACAGAGCACAGAATGCGCAACAAAATGGGCTCTATTAGTCCTTCAGCCTCCATGTCAACTTGCATTGCAGTCAAATTCCCATCGCCAATTGTTGGCGAGATAGCGGCGGTAAGGGGAGCGGTGTAGATAATTTTTCCTCTACTGTTGACAACCGCCATTTTTTTGTTCACATTCATTTTCTTGCCGGAAAAGTAAGTTCGAATTTGCGTGTGGTGTGAGCTGCTCTTAGGGAGATAAAAGTAAGTATGATCACCCACTAGAAGAACAAGCTTCTTGCCTTTGAGTAGTGTGTGAAATACACCGAGAATAAATTGATCGCGTACTACATTTTCCTCAAGCAGAGTCTGAATCGGAGTCGACGCTATCGACCTCGGTTGATATGGATCCCGTAGGTACTGCTCCTTGGCAATCTCCCAAAAAATGTCGCATGCTCTTTGGGCAGAAATGTTGAAATCGAAAGCTAATGATTGAAAGCTGCAACCTTGGCGAAGCTTCTTCAGGTACAAAAATATTCGAGATGGCTTTGTCAAAATACGAAGGCGAGATACTTCTGGTAACATTTCTGAGAAGCTATCGAAATCACTATAGCTAAGACCGCAAATACGTTTGAACTCCTTCTCATATGCGTTTCGTGGAAAAAGGTTTGGGTTCAAAAAAACTTTCACATACTTACCACCGACCGCAAGAAACTGAAGCGCCTCTCGTGCGTTTCTCGGAGGCGCGAAGGCTCCAGACGATTCAGATGAGCAGCGACCACATCTAGTCGTTTCGAGATGTCGGTTCAAATTGGCTGCTTTGCTGAATTGATGACCACATTGAGAGCAAGTAAAATCGGACATTACTAGCAAGTATAAAACGCAATCTGCAACAAATCTGCACCTGTCATAAAACTAAGTAAGAAAAACTGACCAAAACCTTAACTTCATTAATATATCACTTAAAATATATCACTTAAACTAATGCTACAAATACTTGACGCACAGTATCAAAAATCTCTCGCCTAAAGTGGTCAAATCAAAACCGCGAAAACATTCTCAAAAATCCGGAAAAATTAAACGACGGAAATATTACAATGCAAACAATATATAATAGCTAAAATAAAATACACCCGCTAATGCGATATTCGAATAGAATAGAGCTTCGTCACTTGAAACCGGATGGGATGTCTCGGCGATTCTAGTCGTCTGGGCCGACAAGTTATCGATTGCAATCGGTTTGGTCCGGAGCTGAACTTCGGGCTCCATTCCAGAGCCTTAAGTTGACATGAGATCCCCATTTTATCCCCTTTATCCCCTGGGACCCCAAGGAAGGGAGCCGGATGGGATGTCTCGGCGATTCTAGTCGTCTGGGCCGACAAGTTATCGATTGCAGTCGGTTTGGTCCGGAGCTGAACTTCGGGCTCCATTCTGGTGCTTAAGTTGACATCCCCTTTTGGATGCGATAATAGCAAAAACATTATGTGGCATCTTTGAGGAATAACAGCATGTTTAACTCTAGACCAACACATGTTTTTGTTTTTTTCACGAAGACATGTTTAAGTACTTTTTAATTGGCGGTTCTTTAAAATTAGAAAGGACCGGTAGCGGAAGTACCGGAAGTTACTTTTTTTTAAAGTACCGGTACCGGAACAAGTGCCGGAAGTTACTTTCCTTGGAACGGGAAGTTACTTTTTCAGAGTAACTTGCCCAACACTGATTACTGGCCATAAACCTGGCCTTAACCGCTCGGTTAATTATTACACCATTTTACCCTCGATTTTGAACAAGGAGAACTTCGAAACTGACAAACTCCTCTTTAATATTGATACTCTATGGTCGGGCACTCAAAATCTACAATCAATATTGACAGATCAAGCTTCAATTTTGACAAACTCTGGTTCAATTTTGACAATGCACGTTTAGTCAACTTCTCCTGGGAGAGTTCGGTAACAAAGTAATCCAATGAAAGCCTGAACGGGGCTGAAGTGAGCTGTGCAAAATCAGCTTATTCTGACTTTGCTTTTTGGATCTACAAGTATTGATAAAATTTATTTTTCTCCATCCTTTACACACAGACTAAAATAGCCTGACTGGTTGGGCTGCAAAGTCCGATTCTATTTTGAAATTGAAGCTTGATCTGTCAATATTGATTGTAGATTTTGAGTGCCCGACCATAGAGTGTCAATATTGAAGAGGAGTTTGTCAGTTTCGAAGTTCTCCTTGTTCAAAATCGAGGGTAAAATGGTGTAAGACGGAATTAATTTAACGGCGGTGTGCCTTTGGCATTCATAAGAAAATTCGATTTACGAATACGGTACTGGCGGCTGCGAAGCAGTTTTGTACTGAGCCAATGGTTTTTTGGCCATAGATATTCTCAGTAGACGGGCTCTCGTGTGCACATATTCTATATATTACCTAGTTGGGCCTAGCAGCGCGCCTCCAGCCGCCGCAGCCGCAGCGCGAGAACCCCGGGGTTAAGACCATAGACTATAAATTCTGCTGTTTTCAAGCAGCATTACATGCAGTAGCAGCAGCAGCAGCAGCAGCTGGAAGCCGGACCGAGCACACGGCGGTCTGCCAACTCCGAGCCGGTGCCTCAATGCTCGCCGCCGAGGTCCGACATTGTTTCGGCCTGACGGACTCCCCGCTCTGTCAGGACTGCGGGGCACCGGACTCGAGCCTGCACGCGATCTACAACTGCCCGAGGGGGGACGCGCACCGCATTCGCCTGGTCGGCACTGAAGTGGAGCGCCTCCTCACCGAGCCGGGCTTGGCCCTCTCGCTCCTCCGGAGCATGGGGCGTTGGCCCCCGTCCATCTCGGCGCCGCCGCGCCGCTAGACGAGCGCTGAAGAAGAAAGGAAGAAAGAAAAAGCAGCTAGTGTCCGCTCTGTGGGGCGCTACATACATGCGCAACCTTTGGAATCACCCGGCCGTTTCTATTGGCAACGCACACATGTAAGTCGCTATTGGCTGAGAGCAGTCACGTGACTACTATTCCGTCCAATAGCGACTTACATGTGTGTCAGTTGCCAATAGAAACGACCGGGTGAATCCCTAGGTTGCGCCCAAGCATGGCGGCTCAGCCCCCGCCATTTTGACGCAGCAGCGTCAAGGCGTGACAGGAAGAAGAAGAAGAAGCTAGTTTCTGTGCCCCTAACCCCGGGGTTTTCGCCCTGCGGCCGCTAAATACATTAGTGACGCATCTACATATAGGTAATATAGAATATGTGGTTGTGCGTTTGAAACCTCGCCTTTTAAGTTTCAAGGCTAACTTAAACCGCTACCCAACAACAACCTCGTCAGTGGCTCGATAACTCCCAACAATATGCACAGTGACACACTGCACATGCACACTATAGTGAATATATAATCAAACAAATGGCAATGTGGACAGTTGTGGGTTGGGCACACTCGCAAAATCTATTTTGTAAGTACAATTCAAATGCCAATTCAAGTGACAGAATGCCAATCGTCAGAACTTTGTTGCATTTTGTGCATTAAACTTTGCAGCGGAAAATTGGTACAATCGAGGAGATTCGAATGGAATTACTAAAATTATTTTCGCGATAACTCAAATGCATAAACTTGTGCACTGTGTAAGAAGTATTTGGAATCTGCTTCAGCTCAAGATTTGATATCGTTAATGGGCTGCAAAACTGCTTCTGCAGTTTGGAAAGTTTTTCAGGCTTCGCGCAGGCGGTTTTCAATCTTTTTGGCACGTAGGCCACGTCATTCAAAGGATGGAACGCCCCAGGCTCTGCCAGCATGTTGCCGCACCAGTCGGCAGGTCGGTCACTCTGCTTCAGTGCCGTGTACTTCTTATAGAATTTCTGTAGCATTACGGGTCCCGTGACGTGCACTGCGTCAATGCTTTTTCTACCCCTCTTCTTGGCCCAAT
Source organism: Macrostomum lignano (assembly GCA_002269645.1). NCBI lineage: Eukaryota > Metazoa > Platyhelminthes > Macrostomidae > Macrostomum > Macrostomum lignano. The sequence continues at coordinate 143,935 of NIVC01001938.1, forward strand.
TCTGCTCGAACCACGGCGGCCAGTTTGTTAGCACGAAGCTCAGGAAGCTGTGATTCGCTCGGCTCATCATCACCGCATTCAAAATCAGTGCCGGAAGGTCGAACGGGAAAGCGGCGTGCTCTATTGGCTCCTGACTCCACACGGCTGACTCACAGTCGAAGTTCGGAGTCAGCCCCGCTTCCTGAAGCTGCGACGGTCTCAGCAGCGGTGTCGGATCTCGAAGCAGCTCCACATCCGTGTCGACGTACAGACCGCCGACGTGGTGCAGCACGACCAGACGGCCGATGTCTGATCGCTCCAGCCCGTTGACCAGCTTGCGGTAGCTTTGAACAAGGTACGGATAGTGCTTAGAGATGAGCTCGGAGATCTGCTTGTCGTCCCAGTGCATGAAGTGCCAGCGATCTGTTGAAAAGCTGTCTACGTCCTTGTTACTTCCGTTAGTGATGCTGCCATTGCTGGTGCCGAAGTCTTGCAGATTATTTGACTTGAGCAGAGCCAGTTGGTCACCTAAGTGTTTATTATAAGATGTTAATAGTCTGTAAAGTTCACTGCCTAAACGGATAGAATACTCGTAAGCTAGTGTTGTAAGAGCAAATTTGGTGACAAAAGTCACGGACAGAGCCAGACCTGCAGAGAAGTTCCTGCTGTTATTGATTCTGACATTCAGCAGTAGCCTCCAGGATCGCACAATGGGAACCAGCTTGGCTGGCACTCGTCCAGACTTGCTGGTCCAGTGCACCAGCGGCGGGATGGAGTCTGGAAACAATTCCTGAGTACTGATTATGTCGCTACAATTCCTAAGGCTGTCCAGGTTCACATCGTACTCGTATGTGACAGTCTCCCAGGTGGTGCTAGTGAAACCAAGAAACAGGTACAGCGCGGAAGCAGAAACCAGAAAGGAGAACACGGCGCGTTTGGCAGCTGAAATTTGTTTTTAAGTAGCAAGAATCGTACGTTTTTCAATGATTTACAAAGGGGTAATAAATATAAAGAAAGCGACTAATTAAAAATAGTTAAGTTTCACTAATGTCTCAATAGGTCTCTTAATGAGCTTTCCTCTCTTTACTCCCTCTTCGGTGTCTCGATAGGGCCACCGATAACCCCAATCCAAAAGTCTCTTGGTGCGGCATTGGCACTGTCTCTCGCTGGGACCTGATAACCCTATCTATCGATGATGCACTCATTCTGCATATTCAGAAGTAGGCACTGTAGGCTAAAAAATTTCATTTGGTGATTCAGCTGTCACAAGAGTTCATCAACCGGTTGGTGATCAAAGTGCCGCGCAGGGTCCGGCGCCACCAGGGGGGCAAGCTGAGGGCATGGCGACCACTCAGATGAAATGGCACCCACTCAGATGAAATGGCACTCACTCAGATGAAATGGCACTCACTCAGATGAAATGGCACCCACTCAGATGAAATGGCACTCACTCAGATGAAATGGCACCCACTCAGATGAAATGGCACTCACTCAGATGAAATGGCACCCACTCAGATGAAATGGCACCCACTCAGATGGAATGGCACCCACTCAGATGGAATGGCATCCCAGTCAGATGAAATGGCATCCCAGTCAGATGAAATGGCACCCACTCTGGTACCCCAGTCAGATAAAATGGCACCTACTCAGATAAAATGGCACCCACTCAGATAAAATGGCACCCACTCAGATGAAATGGCGCCCACTCAGATGAAATGGCACCCACTCAGATGAAATGGCACCCACTCAGATGAAATGGCACCCCAGTCAGATGAAATGGCACCCCAGTCAGATGAAATGGCACCCACTCAGATAAAATGGCGCCCACTCAGATAAAATGGCACCCAGTCAGATGAAATGGCACCCCAGTCAGATGAAATGGCGACCCCTCAGAGTAGAGAAAGGTATAAAGCAAAAAGCATGTTTATAATCGTTTTATAACTGCGAGTCAATACCTACCTGTCGTACGATGCCTCCATACTAGCATTCGTTGAAGTCTGAGCCACATCAATATTGCCACATCAAGATAGATACAGAGAAAGATAAACAGGAGCTAATGACAGTCTCAGACTTGAAGTTACTTATGAGTGCAGTTCTAGAGACGAACCGTAGTTCCGAACAAAATATAACGCTGTCGTATTTCTATAGCCTATAGGGGTTACTAAAATCTAGAATTACAAATGAAATAAGTCTTCTGCTCTTAGCCCAGCTCTCTGATTCTGTACGCAGCGAGAAAGGGCTTTAGGCGTGCTATTCCAATTGGCTCTGATCCCCTATAGTCAAAGAGATGGGACAGGCTATGCGGGTGGGGGACGGAAAAATTCCTAGACAAATTTTGAGGCAGCCCAGCCCCTCAGTGGAATCTTTCAGTGGGGAGTGGGTCGTCCCTCCTCCACACTGTACATTCGTCGATGTACATTTGCGCTCCCCACTTGAGGCCCCCCAGAAAACCTTTCCACGAGGCTTAGCTTAGCCCACGCTCCGCCAACCCCCCCCCCCCACAAGCCCACATCCTATCTTACGCTTTCACTATACGCAAAGGGACGCTATGCATTGAAGACTAAAATTATTTATCATCATTGGACGATCGAGGTGGAAGTTGGAACAAATGAAATCTTAATCAGGAGACTTATAGACACAGGAATCCCAGGCTACAGGGACAGGGAGTGACGCTAAGAGACCAGGCATGGTCATCAGGAGTGCAAAAGAGATCGCCCTATATCATTACAGCTCATCCTGCCTCCCTGCATCTCTCTACCTCCCTACATCCCTCCCTACCATCCTACACTTATCCGACTATCCCCACCTCCCTACATATCTCGCAGCCTCCCGAGCCCCATCGGCAAGCAAAAAAACATGGCGCTCCCTCAACTGAAATGGCATTCCCTCAACTAATGTTGAACTCCCTCAACTGAAATGCCATTCCTTCAACTAAAATAGCGCTCTTTCAACTAAAATGACGCCTCTCAACTGAAATGGCACTCCCTCAACTAAAATGACGCTCCCTCAACTGAAATGGCACTACTTCAACTAAAATATCGCTCTCTCAACTAAAATGACGCTCCTTCAACTGAAAAAGCACTCCCTTAACTGAAATGGCACTCGGTCAATTAAAATGGCACTCCCTCAACTATAATGGCGCTCCCTCAACTGAAATGGCACTCCGTCAACTAAAATGACGCTCCCTCAACTGAAATGGCACTCCCTTAACTGAAATGGCACTCGGTCAATTAAAATGGCACTCCCTTAACTGAAATGGCACTCGGTCAATTAAAATGGCACTCCCTCAACTATAATGGCGCTCCCTCAACTGAAATGGCACTCCCTCAATTAAAATGGCACTCCCTCAACTAAAATGACGCTCCCTCAACTGAAATGGCACTACTTCAACTAAAATATCGCTCTCTTAACTAAAATGACGCTCCCTCAACTGAAATGGCACTCCCTCAACTATAATGGCACTCCTTCAACTGAAATGGCACTCCTTCAATTAAAATGGCACTCCCTCAACTATAATGGCGCTCTCTTAACTGAAATGGCACTACCTTAACTAAAATGACACTCAACCTAACTAAACTGGCGCTCTCTCAACTTAAATGGCACTACCTTAACTAAAATGACACTCAACCTAACTAAACTGGCGCTCTCTCAACTTAAATGGCACTACCTTAACTAAAATGACACTCAACCTAACTAAACTGGCGCTCTCTCAACTTAAATGGCACTACCTTAACTAAAATGACACTCAACCTAACTAAACTGGCGCTCTCTCAACTGAAATGGCACTTATTTAAATGAAATTCCGCCAAGGTTCGCCATAGCTCGTACCGCTAATGAAAACAAAGTAAAAAAATTGGATAGCAACCAAGACCGACAAAATTACGCTTCCGTATTAAATTATATGGGAATTTTTCTGAATACTCGTAGCTTAACTTAAAATAAAGTGAGAAACTTTATATCTACTTAGAAAAAAATTGTATGTTCGCTGTGTACGCAAAATGCATTACAAAGATCGGGATGTCTTGATTTTCGACAAACGAATATAGCAATAGTTTTCCATTGTAAAAAGCAGCTCAGATATTCAAGTGCAGCTAAGCCAGATGTGAAAACTCGTTAAAAAATTGCTTCGTCACGTGCTATTACTAGCAGTAGTAGTAAAATACAGTCTTTTCTTTTTGCGAGCAAAATTATGATTAAGAATTTCGATTGTACAGTACAATTGTCCTACATGTACAATTAGCTTTTGAATCATTAAATTTCATTAAATCATTAAATCATTAAATTTGAATCATTATGTACATTAAAAATCCATTTAATCAACAAAATAATATTAGAAGGTATTGCTTTTAGCTTCCGAACAATTACAATTAATTCTAATAAAAAAGCTATAAAATGTACACACTTCTATTGATCCTTCAACTGTCAAAATTTGCTCACATGTATACTTAGTATCCCGTTAGCACCAACCTTGATAATAACGCTTCTGTGTCTCTTAGTGAGAGCCCCTATCTCTTTGGTGTGGGCATCTCTGTCTCTTTGGTGTGGGCATCCCTGTCTTTTGGTGTGGGCATCTCTCTCTTTGGTGTGGGCATCTCTCTCTTTGGTGTGGGCATCTGTCTCTTTGGTGTGGGCATCTCTGTCTCTTTGGTGTGGACATCCCTGTCTCTTTGGTGTGAGCATCTCTCTCTTTGGTGTGGGCATCTCTCTCTTTGGTGTGGGCATCTCTCTCTTTGGTGTGGGCATCTGTCTCTTTGGTGTGGGCATCTCTGTCTCTTTGGTGTGGACATCCCTGTCTCTTTGGTGTGGGCATCTCTCTCTTTGGTGTGGGCGTCTGTCTCTTTGGTGTGGGCATCTCTCTCTTTGGTGTGGGCGTCTGTCTCTTTGGTGTGGGCATCTCTGTCTCTTTGGTGTGGACATCCCTGTCTCTTTGGTGTGGGCATCTCTGTCTCTTGGTGTGGGCGTCCCTGTCTCTTGGTGTGGGCATCTCTGTCTCTTGGTGTGGGCATCCCTGTCTCTTGGTGTGGGCGTCCCTGTCTCTTGGTGTGGGCATCCCTGTCTCTTTGGTGTGGGCATCTCTGTATCTTTGTGGGTGCATCTGTCTCTTAGTTAGGTACCCCTGTCTCTTGGTGTGGGCATCCCTGTCTCTTGATGTGGGCATCCCTGTCTCTTGGTGTGGACGTCCCTGTCTCTTGGTGTGGGCATCTCTGTCTCTTTGTGTGGGCATCCCTGTCTCTTGGTGTGGGCGTCCCTGTCTCTTGGTGTGGGCATCCCTGTCTCTTGGTGTGAGCATCCCTGTCTCTTGGTGTGGGCATCCCTGTCTCTTGGTGTGGGCATCCCTGTCTCTTGGTGTGGGCATCTCTGTCTCTTTGGTGTGGGCATCCCTGTATCTTTGTGGGTGCATCTGTCTCTCAGTTAGGTACCCCTATCTCTTGGTGTGGGCATCCCTGTCTTTTGGTGTGGACATCTCTGTCTCTTTGGTGTGGGCATCTCTGTCTCTTTAAAGTGGGCATCTCTGTCTCTTGGTGTGGGCGTCCCTGTCTCTTTGGTGTGGGCATCTCTGTATCTTTGTGGGTGCATCTGTCTCTTAGTTAGGTACCCCTGTCTCTTGGTGTGGGCATCCCTGTCTCTTGATGTGGGCATCCCTGTCTCTTTGGAGTGGGCATCTCTGTCTCTTGGTGTGGGCGTCCCTGTCTCTTGGTGTGGGCATCCCTGTCTCTTGGTGTGGGCATCTCTGTATCTTTGTGGGTGCATCTGTCTCTTAGTTAGGTACCCCTGTCTCTTGGTGTGGGCATTCCTGTCTTTTAGTGTGGGCATCTCTGTCTCTTTGGTGTGGGCATCCCTGTCTCTTTGGTGTGGGCATCCCTGTCTCTTTGGTGTGGGCATCCCTGTCTCTTTGGTGTGGGCATCTCTGTATCTTTGTGGGTGCATCTGTCTCTTAGTTAGGTACCCCTGTCTCTTGGTGTGAGCATCCCTGTCTCTTGGTGTGGGCATCCTTGTATCTTGGTGGGTGTACCTGTCTCTTGGTGGGCGGCCCAATCTATTAGTTGGGTACCCTGTCTCTTTTTGTGAGGACCCTGGCCAAGAGTTGACAAAAGTTGAGCTCTGTCATTCGTCAATTTTGGTTACCTCTTTTATTCAGTTTTTAAAGAAGCGCAACTATTGTAATATTGCAATGGCGAATGGAGGGTCGACACCCTGGCTCCTTCTGTGTACACCACACGGTTACTTTAGGACACTCTGTATTCCACAACTGACTCGTTTCCTCATACGAAATTCATGTTAATGCACATTATGTACAAGAATATGTGGTCGAATTATAATCTGCAACCGAAAATCGGTAAAATCGATGATATAGGCGAAGTTGCCATGCGCAATCTGCCCCTGTAGCTAAGATGCATAAATCTGTGCACAGTAAAAGAGCGATTAGGAATCTGTTTCGTGGAAAACTTTGTGCCATTCAGACGCTTGCAGTGACGACGCTGCAATGGAGACAGCTTTTCCGCTTTTTTGCACAGCGACTTTAGTCTGTCAGGAATCCATGCCACGTCCCAGATGGGCTGGAAGGCGTCTGCCTCGGCCAGCATGTTGCCGCACCAGTCGGCAGGTCGGTCGCTCTTCTTTAGAGCCGTGTACTTCTCGTAGAATGTGTGCAGCATTCTGGGTCCCGTGACGCGAAATGCATCAAGATGAGATCGAAAGACTTTCTTGGCCCAATTCTGATTGAACCATGCCGGCCAGTTCTTCAGCACGAAGTTCAGGAAGCTGTGTTTCGCTCGGCTCATCATCACAGCATTCGAAATCAGTGCCGGAAGATTGAACGTGAAGACTGCGTGCTCAGTAGGCTCCTGACTCCACACGGCTGACTCACAGTCGAAGTTCGGAGTCAGCCCCGCTCCCTGAAGCTGCGACGGTCTCAGCAGCGGTGTCGGATCTCGAAGCAGCTCCACATCCGTGTCGACGTACAGACCGCCGACGTGGTGCAGCACGACCAGACGGCCGATGTCCGATCGCTCCAGCCCGTTGACCAGCTTGCGGTAGCTTTGAACAAGGTACGGATAGTGCTTCGAGATGAGCTCGGAGATCTGCTTGTCGTCCCAGTGCATGAAGTGCCAGGCCTGGATTCGGCTACCGTTACTCAGCCGTGCCCAGGAGCGCACAATGGGAATCAGCTTGGCAGGCACTCGGCCGTCTTTGCTGGTCCAGTGCACCAGCGGCGGGATGGAGTCCGGGAAGCGGAAGGGCAGCTCGCCGCACTGCCACTTGTAGCTAAAAATCGACTGCGAAGTCCAGTTTGCGCTGAGCAGGCAGAGCAGCACCGACGCCACCACCAGGATCAGGAGGAACGATTTCCACTTGTTGGCTGCTGGGATTTTATTTGAAAAAGTTTTGCTTCATTTATAAATTACGAAACAGAGCTGTGTATGGGCTTAAAAGATGATGGTCTCTCGGATTCCCAAGTTTTAGGTTTGTTTTTAAGTTCAGTTTTTCTCAAGCTCAACTATTGTACGAGCATAAGTGATGTGTTTAAACAAAGGCGGCCACTTACCAGTACTCAAACAACAGCATGGAAATTTTAACTTTTGGCTTGGCATTCACTTTTGAAAAAAATGATTACGCTATGGTGGTCAATTTCAATCGTCTCGTGTGTGACACATGTAAGTAAAGCAGCCATGGACAGCTAGTGAAAAATTGTCCCTTAAACACTAAAATACTCACAATTCTGGCAGTAGCACGAAAAGCTTCTGTCGGGGTCAGAAAGAGAGCATGCTACTGCACAGAATGTACTGTCCATTTTTGTGACCTCTGTGCACAACGATGAAGAGAGAAGAGAGTTTGCTTGTTTGCGCGTGTATGACTGTGCTCGCCAGTCCAAGGCTTGCTGAAAACTGCGCTTTGTGTGTCAATATGCTCTCTTTCTCCTTGGTATTGTTAGACTCCGAGACTCCTCTCTATAGAATGCCAGACAAAGTTGCTGAGTAAGAGTTCCTACCCCGTTAATTACTGAGTTTGTTCAGTACGTGAGGCATGCCCATGAATTATTTTGAATGTACACGTATAAGCGTGAATTCATGACTTGTTACAGCCAGTTGAAAGTATACTTAACAACATCCTAGACCTGCAGTGGGCCTGGGCTAGAGTTGGAAAACCTGTGCCATTGCAATGTGGTGAGCTGAAGTCAGTCAGAGGTTTTCAATATTGCCGAGTGTACATTGCATTAAGCTTTCACCCGGATCATACGCGCATTATTGTTCTAACTGTGCAAATTAGGTATGGCCAGAAGTCTGGGAGGCAGGATTTTCTTCTTGACGATGCCTCTAAACAAAAAAGCAAAGTTCTCCATTCGAGAATTTAGCGCATACTTTTATTCGATTATCTAATATCCATGCTACATTATCCATTATCTATCCATTATCCAATCATACATTATCCATTATCCAATATCCATGATCAATCATACATTATCCATTATCCAATATCCATGATCCATCATACATTATCCATTATCCACTATCCATGATCCATGATACATGATACATTACAATTTTTACATTAGATTTAATTATCAAACGCGCAAGTCGAGGGTGCCGATTTTTTTATGATTTATGATACGAGCTTTGTATTTAATTAATACAATAAAAGGAAAAATTGCACAATTGGCATAAATAAGTGAATAACAATATTATGTTTCGACGCAATATTTAGCTAGTTCCATTCTGGGAACTGGGAACTGGGAACTGCATCGGAACCCTGACTAGATTGAAAGATTTTTATCGTTTATAAAGTTCGATTGCTTATTTTCGAGAGCATCCTTTCGGGCCGCATATGGTAGAACAACTCCGGGGATATGTCGGGCTGGATGACGAAGCCCACATGTTAACCACAGATTTATTTATCCGTGAGTCTGCAACTGGAAATGGATTGCATGATCTGTACTGAATACGAGTTATTGGTGTATATGCTCGAAAAGTAAGATCCAGAGAAACTCTAAAGCATTTACCAAAAATAAGAAGTTGAAGTCGATATTTAATTTAAACTTCAAGTCAACAATAAGCAATACGTGACGTGTAAATGTCCAATGTACAACCGATATAAGTCCACCTGCTAGGTGCTAGCGAACTAAAGCTACAAATTGCAGCAGTTACGGTGAATACTCGTACGTGTTTGAATTGAAAATCAAGAACGGAGAAAAACTGCAAATAAATGAGCATATCTCAGATACTGTAGCAAATTTAAACATTACACTTGAGAATTGGTAATATTTCCGACATTGCAGTTAGGCGTAAAAAATATCTTCTGTAGCTCATATGTAGAAACCTATGAACCGTGTACGAGCTCTTTGGTATCTGTTTCTGCTTGAACTTTGCATCAGCCAATCGCTTGCAGTATTGCCGCTGCAACAAATTCAGCTTGGCAGCATTAGAGCACACTTCCTTCAATCTTGCCGCTCCGTAGTACAAATCGCTGAGGGGCTGGAATGTGTCCTGTTCCGAGAGCATGCTGCCGCACCAGTCCTTGGGGCGGTCACTCTGCTTCAGCACTGTATAATTATCGTAAAATTTCTGCAGCATCAAGGGTCCCGTCACCTTTATCGCATCATTGACTGATCGTCTTGTGGCTTTCTCCCAATTCCGCTCGAACCATGATGGCCAGGTCTTCAGTACGAAGCTCAGGAAGCTGTGATTCGCTCGGCTCATCATCACAGCATTTGAAATCAATGACTTATTCATATTGAATATGAAAGTTGGATGCTCGACTGGCTCCTGACTCCACACGGCTGACTCACAGTCGAAGTTCGGAGTCAGCCCCGCTCCCTGAAGCTGCGACGGTCTCAGCAGCGGTGTCGGATCTCGAAGCAGCTCCACATCCGTGTCGATGTACAGACCGCCGACGTGGTGCAGCACGACCAGACGGCCGATGTCCGATCGCTCCAGCCCGTTGACCAGCTTGCGGTAGCTTTGAACAAGGTACGGATAGTGCTTCGAGATGAGCTCGGAGATCTGCTTGTCGTCCCAGTGCATGAAGTGCCAGCGGTCAGTGGGGAATTCGTCAGCATTCGAGCTGTTTCTGTCAGCGCTGCTGCTATCGTTGAGTCTGACATCGAGCAGTCGCCTCCATGAGCGCACAATGGGAATCAGCTTGGCTGGCACTCGACCGTCTTTGCTGGTCCAGTGCACCAGCGGCGGGATGGAGTCCGGGAAGCGGTAGGGCAGCTCGCCGCACTGCCACTTGTAGCTAAAAATCGACTGCGAAGTCCAGTTTGCGCTGAGCAGGCAGAGCAGCACCGACGCCACCAGGATCAGGAGGAACGATTTCCACTTGTTGGCTGAATATTGGGGAGTTCATTTGCGGAAAATATTTGTTCTATCTAATTCTATCTATCTATCTATCTATCTATCTATCTATCTATCTATCTATCTATCTATCTATCTATCTATCTATCTATCTATCTATCTATCTATCTATCTATCTATCTATCTATCTATCTATCTATCTATCTATCTATCTATCTATCTATCTATCTATCTATCTATCTATCTATCTATCTATCTATCTATCTATCTATCTATCTATCTATCTATCTATCTATCTATCTATCTATCTATCTATCTATCTATCTATCTATCTATCTATCTATCTATCTATCTATCTATCTATCTATCTATCTATCTATCTATCTATCTATCTATCTATCTATCTATCTATCTATCTATCTATCTATCTATCTATCTATCTATCTATCTATCTATCTATCTATCTATCTATCTATCTATCTATCTATCTATCTATCTATCTATCTATCTATCTATCTATCTATCTATCTATCTATCTATCTATCTATCTATCTATCTATCTATCTATCTATCTATCTATCTATCTATCTATCTATCTATCTATCTATCTATCTATCTATCTATCTATCTATCTATCTATCTATCTATCTATCTATCTATCTATCTATCTATCTATCTATCTATCTATCTATCTATCTATCTATCTATCTATCTATCTATCTATCTATCTATCTATCTATCTATCTATCTATCTATCTATCTATCTATCTATCTATCTATCTATCTATCTATCTATCTATCTATCTATCTATCTATCTATCTATCTATCTATCTATCTATCTATCTATCTATCTATCTATCTATCTATCTATCTATCTATCTATCTATCTATCTATCTATCTATCTATCTATCTATCTATCTATCTATCTATCTATCTATCTATCTATCTATCTATCTATCTATCTATCTATCTATCTATCTATCTATCTATCTATCTATCTATCTATCTATCTATCTATCTATCTATCTATCTATCTATCTATCTATCTATCTATCTATCTATCTATCTATCTATCTATCTATCTATCTATCTATCTATCTATCTATCTATCTATCTATCTATCTATCTATCTATCTATCTATCTATCTATCTATCTATCTATCTATCTATCTATCTATCTATCTATCTATCTATCTATCTATCTATCTATCTATCTATCTATCTATCTATCTATCTATCTATCTATCTATCTATCTATCTATCTATCTATCTATCTATCTATCTATCTATCTATCTATCTATCTATCTATCTATCTATCTATCTATCTATCTATCTATCTATCTATCTATCTATCTATCTATCTATCTATCTATCTATCTATCTATCTATCTATCTATCTATCTATCTATCTATCTATCTATCTATCTATCTATCTATCTATCTATCTATCTATCTATCTATCTATCTATCTATCTATCTATCTATCTATCTATCTATCTATCTATCTATCTATCTATCTATCTATCTATCTATCTATCTATCTATCTATCTATCTATCTATCTATCTATCTATCTATCTATCTATCTATCTATCTATCTATCTATCTATCTATCTATCTATCTATCTATCTATCTATCTATCTATCTATCTATCTATCTATCTATCTATCTATCTATCTATCTATCTATCTATCTATCTATCTATCTATCTATCTATCTATCTATCTATCTATCTATCTATCTATCTATCTATCTATCTATCTATCTATCTATCTATCTATCTATCTATCTATCTATCTATCTATCTATCTATCTATCTATCTATCTATCTATCTATCTATCTATCTATCTATCTATCTATCTATCTATCTATCTATCTATCTATCTATCTATCTATCTATCTATCTATCTATCTATCTATCTATCTATCTATCTATCTATCTATCTATCTATCTATCTATCTATCTATCTATCTATCTATCTATCTATCTATCTATCTATCTATCTATCTATCTATCTATCTATCTATCTATCTATCTATCTATCTATCTATCTATCTATCTATCTATCTATCTATCTATCTATCTATCTATCTATCTATCTATCTATCTATCTATCTATCTATCTATCTATCTATCTATCTATCTATCTATCTATCTATCTATCTATCTATCTATCTATCTATCTATCTATCTATCTATCTATCTATCTATCTATCTATCTATCTATCTATCTATCTATCTATCTATCTATCTATCTATCTATCTATCTATCTATCTATCTATCTATCTATCTATCTATCTATCTATCTATCTATCTATCTATCTATCTATCTATCTATCTATCTATCTATCTATCTATCTATCTATCTATCTATCTATCTATCTATCTATCTATCTATCTATCTATCTATCTATCTATCTATCTATCTATCTATCTATCTATCTATCTATCTATCTATCTATCTATCTATCTATCTATCTATCTATCTATCTATCTATCTATCTATCTATCTATCTATCTCTCTGCAAAAAATTTTTGTCCTGAAATCTCATTTAGAAAATCTTGACAAGAAAAATGCATAATAAAAATACATAATTGTTTTAACCTGCTTACGGAAAGTCAAGCAGGCAGACATGCACCCGATAGAGCGATCCTTTTCACATGCAATTACTGGCACAAGCTGTTTCAATACTAGCTAGAACTGATGAAACTGTGTGCCTCTCTGTACACGTAGCTCTGTGCGCGTCAGCACACGTTTATTTATTATTACCTGCTCGCGCTTGGACACAGTACGAGGGTACAAATGCTTTTATTGTTCAATGCCTCAGTACAGTTAGACAACCTATGAGGTCTCAGTCAGCTAGCTGCTGTTACAGGGAGGGACAGTGGCTGCTGATTGGCTCTTTCTCTCTTTACAAAGTCGTACCCAGAGCTAAGAGTTTTACATTAACAGTCATACGTTAACTTCTTTAGGCAAAAAGTAGAGTCAAGTTTAGTTTATAAAAAGGACTGCGACGACAGCTAACTAAATATGCATGATTCCAGCCTGCCTGCAGGGCGTCAGAATCAAGCAAAATCAAGCAAAGCCTGACTAGCTATTCGAAGTCGTGAGGCATAGCAAGACCAGGGACTTTTAAAGCTAGCACCACTAGACTGCTGGAAGCTAGAATAAAACGCACAAATCAAATAAACTAGTTCTTTCGAGTTAGGGCAACTGGGGATAGGGAACTGGGGGGAGAGCAGGGAAACCGACAAACGAATAGAAATGCACAGGGCATTAATATGTGTCGCGACTTTCCTAGTCATTTCTTAGTTCACCTTCACTTGTCTCTGTTTACTCCGTTTTCTCTCTCTCTGTCTAGCTCAATCTTGTTATTCTTATCTCTCTCTCCCTTGCTGCGTTCTGATTGGCTCTCCGTTCTCGCCTCTTTCCTCAGTCGCGCACTCCACCCCCTCTCTTTATTATTCTGGGCTCAACCCCCCAAAGTTAAATGTTCTATAAATATATCGGTTTGGGCCCTGCGCCCACTTACTGCTCATCCTGCTCCTTCAATTTAACTCCAATTAAATACTCTTTAGTTTAGTATTTTTTCTACAATATGTGCTCGTTGTATGTACAATTTAAGAAATTATTCACCCTCCTAACCCCCAGATCCTCCTTGCTTCTCTGCGAAGCACTGACAAAGAGTATATGATGCCTTGCACCGTGCAGGTTGCCCCTTAAATCACAAATCCACACTGCTATCATTTCCAAGAGCATGCTTCAGTACAAGCTTTAAATGCTGCATATATGTTCAGCCTACTGTTGATGGTGTCTACTGTCTAATGCTCAACTCGAGCAACCACGGAATCTGGAGTGAGCCTCCGCAGCCAGCCTCTACAAGAAGCAGCTCTTCTTGAGAAATGGAAGCGAGCAAACCTGAGAATACTTTGAGCCGGCGAAGTTCTCCAAGATTTGCCCTCGCGATTTTTATTCCAATGACTTCATTGAAGCATCGGCGGATACCAACGTCACATGCAATAAGAGAAGAAGCGAGTCGCTGTCAAGGAGTTTTCTGAAGCCTGGAGCGGTTCCATCCATCTTCCGAGAACGCTCCTATCTACTTGTGATCTGACAACAAGGCACCGCGAGCAACAATTGACATTGTCTGAGCGCATGGAGTTGGAGAGAGAGCTGGAATTGGAGTCTTTCTGGAAGCTGACTTTATTGCTGAGACGGACCTTCAGGAGATTCAGCGCTAGCTGGAGCAGGAAGCAAGCACGCCAGCTGGATTTAAGACGGCTATCCAATACAACAGGCTCTTGGCTCTACCGTCTATATGCTAGAGACAGTCAGTGTGTCGTGTTTCCTGCTACAACTGCCTAGCCGAAGGCCTTTCCGTCACGCATGGAGTTAATGGACTGCCACGAAAAGCAAGCATCAGCGACTTACTGACTGGAGGAAAAGCTTTGACTCCCAAGTCCCAGTCAGCTTGTGAATCCATTATCCAGAATCAAGAATTAAACTAAAGATTCCTGCAAGGCTGAGTTTTCACCTGAGACCAAGGTCGCCAGTCTGCTGGATGCGGTGTGCAAGACCTCTTGGAGGCAGCAGAAGGGCTGACGGACAATCGGACTGTGAGCTTTGCCCTGGAGCAGCTGAAGCTGAGCAGGAAGTCATCATGCATCATGAGGTACTCCAAGGATCTCCTTGTGCTCTCCTACTTAATCTAATCCATCAGGATACAAGACCGTGCTTGAGCAGGACGTCATCTGCCTCTCATCTGATCGCACGCCGAGGTCCATAACTGCAAGAGTTGGATCTTCAAGCGGCGCGGCCTTTACAGCCAAGGCTACTTTGCGCTGCTGAGAGTTTCAAAGCTGTTAACTCTGCTACATCTGCTACATCTGTAACATCTGCTACAGCAAGGAAGCAAGGACTGGCGAACTTTGTGTCTGTTGCGAATATTTTTGCAACCACGGCAAAAATATGTCTATGTCCCTTTAAACTACTGACAGACTTGTCTCAAACGCCGTTGGCTTAATTAAATTTTTCTTGCAATTTGCATGGTCGGTCTTCCTATTGAATGCATTGAGAGTGGTTTATCTTGGGAACATAAGATCTATGCTCGAGTTTTATATTCCGCATGCGTGCATTTACAGGTATATGTACCATTGCATCTATATGCACATGTATGAACCTGGGTGCATTTATATAAACTTACTTGCTTGCCTTTTGTTTATCTCTATGTCTATGGGCAAGACCGAATCAACTGCTGCCAAATCATTGATTCCTGCACGGTCACGAGTGCTAGAGCGCACACTCGTGCATGATGTTCTTCGCTCACGAGTGAACGTGAAGGAATACCATTATTGGATGAGTCATCGTGCAACAATGCACAAAACCGTGCAGGAATGCATTTCTACGCCTAATGCTTTTTCAGTGAGATTTTACCATAGATAGACATTCCGTTCCTGGACGCAAAAGCGTGCAAGAATGTCATTCCTTCACAGAGAATAAGCCGAAAATGCAACGCAGAGAGAAGTTAAAGATTAAGATGCAGCTCAGAATGCATGCTGAAACCAGGAAGCAGGACAACGCAGAATGCAATGCTCAGAATGGCTGCATCGCCAGGCAACCTCCTCCGCTGTAACAGCCACGCCCAGCGACTCTCTCGCCACCCGCTCCAACAACATAGACCTCCATTCCTCCTGGCTGATGCCGCCGGGGGCACCTGCTTCCTCTCCGACAACGTCCGGCTGCGTCAGGCGGCTTTTGATTGCTGCCTTTAGCAAAGAGTTGGCGAATTTTGCCGCATTCAGGAGTGGCGAGTACGGCGGCATTGATGTGCAGCGAAATGCGGTGCTGAGGCTGCTGCGGAATGCGAGCCGCGCGGTGGAAATGTGGCCAGTCCATCAAGGGGCCATGCACACTGTCACATTTGCATGGCCCTCGCTGCGTGGAGACAGTTCGCAAGACTTTCGTCCCTTTCAAACTGCGGCCCTGGGAGCGTCTTGTCCATAAATTGAAGGCCATCCAAAAATTGATGAACTCGTCGTCCACTTCCGTACACTTCTGTATTGAGGAATTCCCGCGTCTCGTTGTCAACCTACCAGCTCGCGTCCTTTCGGCCGCCTCGTGGCAACGACTCATCTCTTCCCTCCTCCCTGTGCAGCTTTATGATCCGGTGGGCGGATGCCCTCGAGCACCCTAGCAGCATTTTTGACAGAGGCGCCACCGTTCACCGTGTCTTTGAGCCGGCTTTCGATCAGCAGAACTCGCAGGGAGTGCGATTTCGTATGCAGAGAGTGGGGTTACGAGCTAGGCGAAATGACAGTAAATGTCAAATTCTCAATTTGCTTGTCGAACTGTCAATGTCTACTTGTATGTCTATATCCTTGCCTATTTCTATGCCTATTTCTATATTAATATCTATGTCTATGCTGACCAAAAGCTTTAAGTTATTGTCGAGGCGAACGACGCGAGCAGGGGACCACTAAATGCGTCCTGCAGGAATTCCAAACCATATAAAGTGAATTAAGCCTTTCTTACTTCGTTTCTTTTGCCCGTCCAAATGATGATTTTTAACATTGACCATCAACATGTTCGAAGTCGTTTTGGCTATTATAGACAAATGAATAGACAAGGAAGACATAGGATTTTTTCCAACTTGGCCCGGTCTTTCTGATCGACATAACAAGTATTTCAATTGTAATGGAAGTACGAACGAAGGTGGAAAAAAGGGAAGTTGTTTGTCTTGTTACTATTCTGTTTATGTTTATGACACAGTTTGGCTAATGTAAGTCAGAAAAGTCATGGCTAAGTAATAACAGTCTTAAGTGGAATCAGTAACACTAAATTGTACAAGTAAGTATAGGAACTATAGACGAAAATGAGACAGACATAAACATGCGCTCTCTATAGCTTAAGTGCAAAAAGTTATGCAAAGTAAATGTACTGTCGGGAATGCGCTTCGACATAAAATCGTCTTTAGCCATTCGCCGACAATATTGCCGTTGTCTCTCATTCAGCCGGCCAGCATCTGAGCAAATTTGCCGCATAATCCTTGGCAGGTAGCCCCAATCGCTGACTGGCTGGAAGGCCTCCGGTTCAGCCAGCATGTTGCCGCACCAGTCGGCAGGTCTGTCGCTCGGCTTCAGCATGGTGTACTCATCGTAGAATGACTGCAGCATCTTTGGCCCAGTCACTAAAACAGCATCATCGACTGTTCTTTGTGTGATATTGGCCCAATTCTTCTCGAACCAGGACGGCCATTTCATCAGCACGAAGCTCAGGAAGCTGTGATTCGCTCGGCTCATCATCACAGCATTCGAAATCATTGAATCAATATTGAATATGAATATTGAATGCTCTATTGGCTCCTGACTCCACACGGCTGACTCACAGTCGAAGTTCGGAGTCAGCCCCACTCCCTGAAGCTGCGACGGTCTCAGCAGCGGTGTCGGATCTCGAAGCAGCTCCACATCAGTGTCGATGTACAGACCGCCGACGTGGTGCAGCACGACCAGACGGCCGATGTCTGATCGCTCCAGCCCGTTGACCAGCTTGCGGTAGCTTTGAACAAGGTACGGATAGTGCTTCGAGATGAGCTCGGAGATCTGCTTGTCGTCCCAGTGCATGAAGTGCCAGCTCTCTGAGCTGGCCTTGTTGACGTTGTCATTAGTTAATCGTCTCCATGTGCGCACAATGGGAATTATCTCACTAGGAACTCGGCCGTCTTTGCTGGTCCAGTGCACCAGCGGCGGGATGGAGTCTGGGAACTGGGAGGGCAGCTTGCTGCAAGGCAGCCCGTCTGGCAAATTTGATTGCGCAGTCTTCTTAGCAGGAATCCGACCGCAGTCTGTTTTGGGTCCGCAAGACTGCTCCAGTTCAATTCTGACCAGACTGGGAAGCACTTTCAATGCCACAACCAGCAGCATTATAAGCAGCAGACCGCGAATTCGTCCTTAATTTTTTCGCAGATGGGGGGGGCAATTCGCTTTTTAAATCTATTAAAGTACAAGAACAGACTACGGTGCATGTATACATGTAAAGGCGTAAGTCTGCTGAATGTTGCAACGTGACATTCAAATTTACTCACCGATGTTGTCCATTCGGCAGTTGTTGATGTGTCTACGAATGGTCATTTCGACGTGTTCACTGCCCAGGAACCGTGAGAGATTCCTATCTTTCTTTCTTTAATTAACAAATTTCGCTTCTTTCATCAAGAAATTATTCATTTACTTATATTTCCACCAGTTGTCACATGCAATTGTCCCGCAGCTGGAATTGTGTGTGTTCCTCTTTGCTGCCTGATTCAATAAAAAGCATATAGACAGAGTCATTTATAGTAAGTGTGAGATCCAAGCAATATAGTGTTAGCACTAGCTGCCTGAACAAAACCATTTTTTCACCGGAAGCGAAGCACATTATTTTTTCCACACCTGCTGTTAAAAAAAAACTATTTCTTTAGATTTTTTCCTTGATTACAGCAATTAGTTGATTATGTAAAAAGTTATTGGAGGAACAAACTTCCGCTACAGGCTTTAAGCTCGTAGTCACTGCTCTATTTGTAGTCGTATCTCTCAAATTACAATTTTAGTGCAGTGATGGGTTTCGACCTTCCAGCCCCCTTGTGGGGAAGCCTTCGGGCCTCAGGTCTCAGAAATAAATCAGTTAGAGTCCTGGCCCCCCACTCCTGTCAGATGGTCAGCCCCATGGTAGCTTGATCGTGTGGCGAGCAGTCTAGGTCCTATAGCTAAGAGAGGGACAGCGAGAGACAAGCAGGGAGAATTTTGAAGGTAGAAATTTGTTAATCCGCAGATTAGCCAACTCGCTGCCACCAGCCCGTATGTCCTGGCTCACCACACCGGGACTCTCGAAATCGGGCTTCCGACTAGAGGGGGCTTTGCACTTACCTGCCAACTAGTGTCTTTTTGCTGTCAATCTCGAAGTCATAGCCGATGTTAAGGGACACTGCTGGGACTTGATCGCATTGGCCATGCAGGTACAGAGGGGACTTGTGCAGGGGATTCTTGCAGTGGCGAGACTATGGGGTAGCTACATGTACTATTACATTGCTAAATACGAGGAATTGTACTTTTGGCCTTCAACGCGCCAACTAGCCTCTCATAGCGCTGATGATAGACTAACTCGAACATCAGAGACCGCATGATTCGTCACCCGAGCCGCTTGGCTAACCTAGAGTGCACAGAGTACATCTCTGGAGCCGATTCTGCACTACTGGCAGTTTCGCTAACTGATTTGATAGATTGATCGACTGAGAACTGCCTTGCCATTGGTCCACTGTGACCGGCGCCTACTAGCTTAGCTATTCATCTGAGCCATCGGCGAACAAAGAAATGAAACCGATAAAATAACTGTTAGATTTAACCTTCTCCTTAGATCGCTTCACACCTCAGATTGAATTGGAGTTTTAGACTACTAGCAGTATTATTGAATGATTTCTGCCTCAGTAACAGCACTACTGAACAAAACGAGCAAAAGTGTGCGCCTAATCCAGCTACTGAAACAGGGGACAGATAAGGAATCACCCAATCAAGCAAGTCTAGGCAGCCTCTCACCCAACCAATCAGAAACTCAACAGCCGGAGACCAGGTAATCCACAGTGACCGAATCGGCTTAGTGCTTCGCAGCTGTAGACCCGGGATGATGCTGATGTCGCAATCTTCGCTGATAGCTAGCAGGTGATGCTCTTCACTTTGATGTTCGCTGCTGATGACCGGGGGGACTCGTCCTTGATGATGATGGGGGGAAGTCGCAATCTGGGGATCAAGAAGCGACGGTCAGTTCCTGGCCGGTGGAGCCAAGGGTAGCACCCGGTCGCCAGAAGGTTTGCAGAGGTAACACCCGGAAAGGGGGGGGTAGCACCCCGAAAGGTGCCGTCCGAGCGGGCCAAAAACTCCGGTTTAAATAGCCGCCAACTGGACCGCAGTTTGTTATAATGGGACACGTCGATTCTGATTGGCTGAGCCGATTTGTTAAAATGAGCGTCGAATTTTCTGATTGGCTAAGCTTGTTGCTACCCAGAATCACGTGACCGGGAGATCCTATCAGTTCCCTCGGGGTCGTAAAAACATGACAGGTGCGGCCATAAATCAATCAAAATCGCAACAAAATGATTTATGACTTTTTGCGTAGAATTGACAAAAGTTAATGAAAAAATATACATTAGAAAGCTCTTATTAAATAGAAAGTGAAGATAATGAAGAGAAATCGCTAATCGCTAATCCAAACGTACTTTTAGGGATAAAACTCATAGCTGTCAAAACTGTCACACGCTTGAGTGAACACGAACAATAGGCCCAGACCTCATAAATCTTGATGGCCTGTCAAAATGATGAGAAAAAAGCTACCGCCCGCATCCTCTCAGACCATCTGGCGCCCGCCTCAACACTGAGTGAGGCGCAGGTGGCTGTCAGACCAGCTTAGAAAGCGATGATTTATGACCCAAAAAGCTGCGCCTATGTTATTATGACTACTAGTATGACCAAACATTATATCCTGTGTAGATTCTATGACAATTCGCAGAAAAAGGATAAAAATGCCCATTGCCCACTGTTAGTAGGCTAGTAAGTTCAGAGCACATATGTGCTAGCGCGGGATTTGGAAAAAAGTGCGTCCTCATCTGATGCAGCGCAATGTACATAGCAAAAGTTGCCGAGGGGTCACCCCCACTGCATGGCAGAGACATTTCCTGCATGAATGAATATATAACATTAAAAGCTGTAATACATGTATATTACAGAAGCTGTAGCGCCCTAATCGACGGCAAAAGTACATGTATCGACGTCGGCCGACGTTCCCAACGTCCATCATCGTCGAATTAAAATATGTACGTTTACATTAAACCGGCGGATATCGACGTCATACGTCAATATACTGTGAAAATAATTAGAGACCTACGGATTACGACGTCATGCGTCGGCTGATCGAACGTTGGTGGAATGTAAAAGTACATATTTGTCAGCGACATCGATATAGACTTCGAGAACGTCGGCCGACGTCGAATTACTGTACGGGTAGTTTGCCTCTGTTTTGGCGCCCTATTGGATTGTAGTTGTTTGGTATATATAGCTTAATCCCCTTAAAAATTTTCTGAATCCATCCCTGTTTCGATTACACATAAATTTCTAGTCAATTGGCTTGTTGGTTGAAGCTTATTCACAGATCTACATTGTAATTCAGGCTGTGCATGCACACGTACATGTACATGTATAAAGTTTTAAGATGTGAATTTTCCGATTGACTCTCTGAAATAATTGTCTGCGGCGGTGAGGCCCACACAATTGACGCTATAGCTTCACGTGTACAAAGTAGGATGCAGCTTTTCTCGAAACAGAATCCAAAGCCTCTAGAAGTCATGTGGACTGAAGACAATAATGCATGGATGCGAGGCGTTTCTTCTAGAAATCGACTCTGATCATCGAGATATAGCTATACACCCTTTATGGTGGTTGCCCTTGCCTTTTTGAAGAAATTAAAACGTTTCTCGTAAACGTAATTAATACTCGTAATTAAGAAATAAATGTTGGACACAACGTGCTCTGTATTTGCACCTGATGCAGCTCCCAACAACGCGCTCTGATGGTCCGCGCTGGAACTCCGCCCCTGAGCGCTTACCCTGCGCTATGCGCTATGCAGCGCCGTCAGATGAACACGGACGACCCTGGGTCGTGGTGCGCCCGTCCTTCTGGTCCTGCATGGCCCAGCTGCTGCAGGGGCCGAAAGAGCAATTGCGCCCCGTCCAGGCCCAAGCACACTGCTGCCACTAACGGACTGCATGTGCCTCTCATCGCTGACTTACAGGCGCTTGAGCTGACCCCTCTCTGGCAACTGCTGCCTGGCCCCCTCCGCCTGTTCTGCGAGCGCGTGCGCGCAAGGGGCCTGCCTCTCTGGATCCTAATAGAAAGGCGATCAGTATATATACGAGTATATATATATGTATGTGCATGCATGTAACAGTATAGTTTCTCGCGTTCTGAAGTATAGAAATTTTCTCTGAGAAAGATAAAATCTTTTACGTATAAAATTTTACTTAATTTGATAACTATGTCATGTATGGAATCACAGTGTGAGTGATACTGCAATACTTTTATGAATTCTGGTTAATTTATCAATATTGCCGTGTCCAATCTACGCTCGTACATGTACATGTATTTAGACTCTTCTCCAAGTAAAATTATTTTTATTTTTGGGGCTTTTTTATTTTGTTTTATTATTTTTTAAGAAATTGATGTAAGGAATATTACATTAGGGGTTGCACAGATCGTTAACGTTCGGAAAATTTTATTTTAGAAGTTTAATTAGCATTATTAATATTATTTTTATGTCGATTGAAACATTCAAACTAGAATAGCATTTTTGCGCCTGCTGTGATCATGGTCACACATTTTGTTAAATTTGATTAAATTTTTTTAAAAGTTCGAATGCAACATTGAATTCAGAAATTCAACTTGATCATGCGCAGAATATTGCACAATTTCATAAATGATGTGCAAAACTGCGCTAGGCCCTAGCAAGATATCCGTCCGTGTATGAAATTTACGAGCCTTCTATTCTTAAACTAAATTCAATGAAATCGACAACATATTTTTAATATTAATAACGATTAAAATTGCATGTGCCATAGATATAAGATAAGTCCTTGTTAAAGTGTGAATTTAGTTATAAGTTATTATAATTATAACTTAGACTAGGGTTAAGGATCCAGGTCAGGTAGTATTTTTAAAAATCAACATGACATGACAACAAGGCTAAGATATATGGGCATATTTGGCTATCTAAATATAGACTATTTAGATAGCCAAATCTAAATTTTATGCAAATAGGATAGGCCTAACTTGAACCTTAAATTTGCACTATCTAATAGGCCTACAATCCTATATATACTAGTGTTCTCATGTTTCTGCCATTATGCCATGGTATAAGCCTATTGTATTTACAGTATAAGGTAGCCTATGCATAATTAGGTTATTACTTTTTGCTGGCATCCCAGGATCTTGTGACATTATGGTTAGGGGCCTAGGCCTAATATAGGGGCCTGGTTAATGTCAAGATTAATTTCTAGTCCATAAGTCCAAGGCCAAATAATAGATTTACTAAGCAATTATAAATCTAAGTAAGACAATTAATATCATTTTTAGAATACATGGGTCTAGGATAGGTGGTAGGGTTATGATCACAATATTTGCTAGAATCTTAGTTGGTGCATGTCTAGGCTAAGGTGGCTATACACTAAGTAAGGTAGCCACAATACAGGCAGTGTTCTAAATTATGCCCAGCTTATGCAAACAGAAAAAACTTTAATTTTTTAAAAATTATTATAAGCAAGGCTTATTCTATAACTAGACTATAGGCCTAGTTAAACAATTATTGGCCTAATTATCAATAATAGTATTGGGCACAGGACATTTCGTCCAAAGGGTATGACATTTTGTCCAATGGGAAATGGGAATGACATTTTGTCCAATATACAAATTTTAGTCTAATCAATGTATTTTAGGTGAGGGTGCATTTGAGTGTATAGCAATGCATTGTAGTAGCATTGCAGTAAAACTTCAAGTATTTAAAATGGTACATATAGGCCTAGCATGCCATTGCCATAATAATAATAGCTTATAGGCTTCATAAAATATAGCATTGCATTAAAACTTCAAATAGTAAAATGGTACATATAGAATGCCATGTTAATGCAAATGTTAAGCAGGAAATGCATCAGGTTTGACAAATTTTGACAAGTAAATATGGCTCATGGACTTCAGGAAGCTATCAGGGCTAATTTGTCCATTTTTTAGAAGTTGCCTGAAAGTCTTTGTTCTTTCTCTAAAATTACACCTATACATGTATTGTACACTATACTGTAAGCTTTAACCTTAAGGCTTAGGCTTGACTTATGTTCTGTTGTATTATCATTGATGAGTACAAAATAGCTGCTGATGGAGCTAGTGCGACTGCTGCCCCAATTCAACAAGGAGCTACTGATAGAGCTAGCGCAACTGCAGCCTTAATTCAACAAGGAGCTACTGACAAAGCTAGCGCAACTGTAGTAATAATTCAATATAGAGCTGCTGATAGAGCTAGCGCAACTGCAGCCCAATTGCTGCACTTATTGCATGCCACAGCTTCTTGTCATGGCAATATAGACTTTTTGCACCTGATGCACTCATTGTCCAACATTGTAATTGTAATTTTGGCTTAGTGTGTCAAAAGGTGACTCATGGAATTTATACTACATGTACAACATCCAAGCTAGACTAGCACTACCACTTAAATAACAACATGCACCAATAGTACAACAGCTATAGAGGGGTTGAGTGGCGGAGCATAATAAATCCCCCTCTTGGCCAAATTTAGGTGTTTTCCAAGGCACATCTAGTTTGTACACTGCCTGATAACAAGAAAATCAGGGCAGATGTATACCTAATGGGCATTCTTGAATGGGCCTTGAAATGCCCAAAGCAACCCCAGCAAACTAACCAACTTTACATAACTGTATTGAACACTCGCTACCCATTTTCTTTACACCCACTTTACTCCACTCTCAAATGTACATGAAACTACATGTACATATTTCAGCACTAGTCACAATGAACCCTTCACTGAATGTACCCTTTTAAACAATGAACACTTCAATTGATTAGACTAAAATTAACAAAATTTTCAGACAAAATGTTGTGCCCATGGGACAAAATGTTGTACCCTTTGGCTTTGGAGGAAATTTTGTGCCCTCAGATAAAGTGTCCTGGACAAAATGTCCCTTGGATGAAATGTCGTAGATTCATAGTATTGACTATTAGTTATTCATAAGCTAAGCCTATCCAAAACTAGATACTCATAGTTTGGCAAATAAGATATAAACTCATAGAAATTAAGATAAAACTAAGACTATAGAGGAAGTGATAAGGGAGAGCTTTTATTTCTATACCTTACTTTCTTTAGCCTTGCCTTGACTTCAAAGCAGTAAGAAATATGTTTGCCTTGTGACCACATTGGACTGTGGCTATGGTCACCTTGACCTTAGTCTATCACTTCTAGGCCTAAAGTCTAACTGATGTCTCAATCTCAATTTTTTAATTGTGAGAATGCCTTTTTGAGAAATTCTCAAAATTTATAAAATAGGCTTGGAATTCAAGAAGTTGAGCAAAAATTCATTTAATATAGAAAGTATAAAAATATTGTAAAAATGCAATGCCATATTGAGAATATCCTCAGCCTAATTGACAGCAATTAACTGACAGCAAATGAGTCAATGTATATAAACTAAAGTATAGCCTGCAGGCCCTTGGCAGTGACACCTTTGAGCTCTAGGCAAAAGGCTCTAGCTTTGCATATGCTTGAATTAAATGCAGCCTTGAAATAGTTGTTGTTAATAGTGTTCCACCATAGCTGTAGCTATGGCTACAGGATCCTACAGCAAATATAGTAAAATAGGTGCCTATGGCAGCTATAGATATGTCTACAGCAGCTAGCTCCTCTTATAGATACAACTACAGAAATATGGTAGTTGCTGTCACTTTCTGTAGATTCCCATATCCATAGTTATTAATTTAAAAAAATTGAAAAAAATATTAGAAACAGGTAGAGTAAAACAAAGATACTTTAGTAAACTGTATTATTAACTTAGAAACTTATAGAATATACCTAATAAAGTACAATAAAAAACACTAGCAAACTCTAATTTTTTTTAATGTGAAAAAGTTTAGCATTAGTACTTTCAGTAATGATTAAGTATTTTTGTTCTATAAAAAGACAAAATATAATCTTACAAAGGCAATCAAGTGTTTCTTTTATTTCCTAACTTAATTTGCAGATGTTTAAGCACCAGGTTATCTCCTTGATTTAAAATATTTTGTTTTCTAGACTTTTTGTTAAAACCATGGCTACGGCTACAGGAACTACAGGAGTTTGGTAATATCGGGGTCCCTACGGCTATGGAATACAGAGAATTGGAATAACCCATAGTTTTGCTTACGGCTACAGCTATGGTACATGGACCCGCCTTATGGTGGAACACTAATTATTAGCCACTAGTACATTTTATGCATGCAAAACTGGACCCTACCATTGCCAATGCTAAGCGTCAGGTTGCAGTAGTTTGGGCATAGCCTGAGCAGGTTGAGTTAGGATAGCAGCTTAGTTAGACAGCTAGCAGCAGACACCATAAAACTCTCTTAGCCAGCTTTCAAGTACTTTTTTCTGACAATGTGGTTGTATATATGGTTGACAATGTTGAGATTCCACTAGCACTTGGTGCCTTGCTAGTCTTAGGCTAATGTTTCTTATGGGACCCTGAGCCACCAAGAACTAGGGGCTGCTACTGCTAGAGCAACAGAGACTATGGCTGCTGAGTAATAAATAAAATATAATATAAGATGACAAAGACATATACTTATACCATAGGCTAAATTTTATATATAACTTATCATAAGTATTAGAAAAATATTCTTTTTTATTATATGCAAAATGAAAGTTCTCAAAAAAACTATTTAAAATTATTGCTTAATCTTGCTTTAAAACACAAATCTGATCTTGGATATAGGAAATTTTTAAGATAAGAGTATAATTATAGTTTGTCTGTCTTTCACAATTGAACTTCAATATGGCTATTTAAGATGGTTATTTAAATGTCTATTTATTAATATACTAACCTTGCTTAATGCTTTGTTCAATGAAGTGTACTTGTTTTGCCTACTAATAGTAGTGCCTTAAGGACAATGCTAAGTTGATAATGTCATGACATACGTTTTGACACTAAAAACCCTGTCTATCAAAGTGCTTTATAATCATCAATTTGCATGTAACAAACAATGCAAGCAACAGTGGAATCTGAGCAAGCAGGATGCGCTACCTCTTCCGGGTCTGATGAGCAGGATTGTCAAGACGACTATGATGACGACTTTGACGATATTGACGATGCAGAGCTGGCTAGGATTAGCGGACTGGCTGACTCATTAGATCGGCTCTGCGTCAGCACTGCCAGCGGTCAGCAACCGCAGGCTAAGCTGCTCGATCAGCATCAGCGCCTGGTTGATCTCAGTGATCGATTTGTGAAACCCGATAGGAGAACTCGGGATAAAGCTGATCGGGCGACCACTGATAATTGCTTGGATCAGCGCAGTTTGCGGGTCATGTTTAAATTGCTGCAACAGGGTGTGCTGACCAATATTGAAGGCTGCATTAGCGCCGGCAAAGAGGCAAATGTTTACTATGCTATTAGTCCCGAGTATGGCCATCTGGCCATTAAGGTGCGACATAAGTATTTTTGTATTGTCCTGTCTTTGACTACTTTGAGAATAAAAATCGCTTCTTGAGCCACTAAATTTCTATGAAAATCACAGCTTAGTAAGGCCTACTGGATAACCTATTTTACACTCGCCCCGAAGCGGTCCATGAGTATCGCCCCTAAACTCCAATGAGAATCGCCCCTAAACCCCAATGAGAATCGCCCCTAAACCCCAATGAGAATCGCCCCCTAAACCCCAATGAGAATCGCCCCCTAAACTCCAATGAGAATCGCCCCCTAAACCCCAATGAGAATCGCCCCTAAACGCCCCAAAATCTCATCCGTTCTCACGAATCAACTGCCGCAGGTGTACATGACGTCAGTAATGCCATTCAAAAATCGCGACAAGTACATGATAGGCGACCGCAGACTTCGTCACGGTGTCGGCAAGCGCTCCTGGAAGAAAGTTAGCAAATGGGCCGAGAAAGAATTTCGCAATCTGCTTCGAGTTGCTCAAGCCGGCATACCGGCGCCAAAACCGATCAAACTCAAGGGAGTTGTGCTGCTCATGACGCTTATTGGGGAGGATGCTGACGCTGCGCCCAAGTTAAAGGATGTAGATAGCGATGATGCTGAGCTGTGGCACAGCCTGTATTGGCAGGTAAGCTCGTGTTATTATAATGAAGGACTCTGAGTAGATTATTACACTGATAATGAAGGACTCTGAGTAGATTAGCACACTGATAATGAAGGACTCTGAGTAGATTAGCACACTGATAATGAAGGACTCTGACTAGATTATTACACTGATAATGAAGGACTCTGAGTAGATTATTACACTGATAATGAAGGACTCTGAGTAGATTATTACACTGATAATGAAGGACTCTGAGTAGATTATTACACTGATAATGAAGGACTCTGAGTAGATTATTACACTGATAATGAAGGACTCTGAGTAGATTATTACACTGATAATAAAGGACTCTGAGTAGATTATTACACTGATAATGAAGGACTCTGAGTAGATTATTACACTGATAATGAAGGACTCTGAGTAGATTATTACACTGATAATGAAGGACTCTGAGTAGATTATTACACTGATAATGAAGGACTCTGAGTAGATTATTACACTGATAATGAAGGACTCTGAGTAGATTATTACACTGATAATGAAAGACTCTGAGTAGATTATTACACTGATAATGAAGGACTCTGAGTAGATTATTACACTGATAATGAAAGACTCTGAGTAGATTATTACACTAATAATGAAGGACTCTGAGTAGATTATTACACTGATAATGAAGGACTCTGAGTAGATTATTACACTGATAATGAAGGACTCTGAGTAGATTATTACACTGATAATGAAGGACTCTGAGTAGATTATTACACTGATAATGAAGGACTCTGAGTAGATTATTACACTGATAATGAAGGACTCTGAGTAGATTATTACACTGATAATGAAGGACTCTGAGTAGATTATTACACTGATAATGAAGGACTCTGAGTAGATTATTACACTGATAATGAAGGACTCTGAGTAGATTATTACACTGATAATGAAGGACTCTGAGTAGATTATTACACTGATAATGAAGGACTCTGAGTAGATTATTACACTGATAATGAAGGACTCTGAGTAGATTATTACACTGATAATGAAGGACTCTGAGTAGATTATTACACTGATAATGAAGGACTCTGAGAACACTGATAATGGATATTCAGCTCATAAATTAGTTCAAGCCTGTTCAGTGATCCATTTAAACTCCTCAATCCCATTGCCAGGTTGTGGGCAATCTGCGAACCCTTTACCAGCAGTGTCGCCTGGTACACGGAGACCTCAGCGAATACAATTTGTTATACAACGCTGGCCAAGTAATCTGGATTGATTTCTCCCAATCCGTTGAGCACGAGCATCCGCAGACTTTTGCATTCCTTAGAGCGGATTGTCGCAATGTGAACGCATTTTTTAGTCGGAAACCGGTTCGAATTCTGTCCGATCAGGAACTATTCGAGTTTATCACCGATCCGACTATCACTGTGGAGAATTGTGAACGGTGCCTGGCAGCTCTGCAAGATGTTGCCAATGGGCGGGAACAGCCTCCTGATGTGGATGGGGCGTTTCAGGTGCGGACTGTGCTGTGGAATATTTAATTATTTTCCATTGTCTATGAGTGAGATTCTACCCACCTTCCATTGTGTATGGGTGATATGCTACCCACCTTCCATTGTCTATGGGTGAGATGCTACCCACCTTCCATTGTCTGTATGTGATATGCTACCCACCTTCCATTGTCTATGGGTGATATTCTACCCACCTTCCATTGTCTATGGGTGATATTCTACCCACCTTCCATTGTCTATGGGTGATATGCTACCCACCTTCCATTGTCTATGGGTGATATGCTACCCACTTTCCATTGTCTGTATGTGATATGCTACCCATCCTCCATTGTCTATGGGTGATATGCTACCCATCCGCCATTGTCTATGGGCGAGATGCTACCCACCTTCCATTGTCTATGGGTGATATGCTACCCACCTTCCATTGTCTGTATGTGATATGCTACCCACCTTCCATTGTCTGTATGTGATATGCTACCCACCTTCCATTGTCTATGGGTGATATTCTACCCACCTTCCATTGTCTATGGGTGATATTCTACCCACCTTCCATTGTCTATGGGTGATATGCTACCCACCTTCCATTGTCTATGGGTGATATGCTACCCACTTTCCATTGTCTGTATGTGATATGCTACCCACCTTCCATTGTCTGTATGTGATATGCTACCCACCTTCCATTGTCTGTATGTGATATGCTACCCACCTTCCATTGTCTATATGTGATATGCTACCCACCTTCCATTGTCTGTATGTGATATGCTACCCACCTTCCATTGTCTGTATGTGATATGCTACCCACCTTCCATTGTCTGTATGTGATATGTGATATCTATGTCTGTATTGTCTATAGGTGAAATGCTACCCACCTTCCATTGTCTATGGGTGAGATGCTACCCACCTTCCATTGTCTATGGGTGAGATGCTACCCACCTTCCATTGTCTATGGGTGAGATGCTACTCACCTTCCATTGTCTATGGGTGAGATGCTACCCACCTTCCATTGTCTATGGGTGAGATGCTACCCACCTTCCATTGTCTATGGGTGATATGCTACCCACCTTCCATTGTCTATGGGTGAGATGCTACCCACCTTCCATTGTCTGTATGTGATATGTGATATCTATGTCTGTATTGTCTATAGGTGAGATGCTACCCACCTTCCATTGTCTATGGGTGAGTTGCTACCCACCTTCCATTGTCTATGGGTGAGATGCTACCCACCTTCCATTGTCTATGGGTGAGATGCTACCCACCTTCCATTGTCTATGGGTGAGATGCTACCCACCTTCCATTGTCTATGGGTGAGATGCTACCCACCTTCCATTGTCTATGGGTGAGATGCTACCCATCTTTTGGCAGGTTATTCACAATAAACACAAATTTACTGATTCAACCGCCAGTCTGCATCATCTTCCCAATCTCCAGGGAGTGCACATACCCCGCCGCCTCGAAGAGGTGCTGCACTACGAGCGAAACGCACTGCTATTGCGCCAGGGCAAGCTGACCCAGCACGACCTGCTATTCGCCACCGTATCCGGTATGAGTCACGATTTAAAAGGACCGAAACGCACGGCTGGCTTACTGAGCGACTCGGGCGATGGCGATGCTAATGATGAGTCAGTGGTTCGGTCTGAGAACAATCCGCCAGCTGATGATGAAGCTGAACATGCGACAGCGTCGGAGTCTGGATCGTCTGTCACATCATCGGCCGATGAAGCTGAGGAGGACGATGGCGTGAATCGACCGTCCGGTCAGCAGCAGAAGCGGCCGCCCAATGAGACCACCGAGGAGAGGAAAGCTCGCAAGCAGGCGTTGAAAGCTGAGAGGCGCGAGAAGCAGAAGACCAAAGTGCCGAAGCACGAGAAGAAAAGGCAGACTAAGGCTAAGAAAAAATAGGGCTAACAATGTTCTTTTGGGGGCTTGTTGGTTTCTTACATTAACGTAAGCTGTGCGACTTAGTCAATTCCTCAGTTGCTGGGCCACGGCCAGCCTCCCAGATCCTCAGTTGCTGGGCCACGGCCAGCCTCCCAGATCCTCAGTTGCTGGGCCAGCCTCCCAGGTCCTCAGTTGCTGGGCCAGCCTCCCAAATCCTCAGTTGCTGAGCCATCCTCCCACTCCCAGAGTGTCAGTTGCTGGGCCAACCTCCCAGAGTGTCAGTTGCTGGGACAGCCTCCCAGATCCTCAGTTGCTGGGACAGCCTCCCAGATCCTCAGTTGCTGGGCCAGCCTCCCAGATCCCCAGTTGCTGTCCCGGCTTCCCAGATCCCCAGTTGCTGTCCCAGCCTCCCAAATCCCCAGTTGCTGGGCCAGCCTCCCAGATCCCTAGTTCTGTCCCGGCTTCCCTGATCCCCAGTTGCTGGGCCAGTCTCCCAGATCCCTAGTTGCTGTCCCGGCTTCCCTGATCCCCAGTTGCTGGGCCAGTCTCCCAGATCCTCAGTTTCTAGGCCAGTCTCCCAGATCCTCAGTTTCTGGGCCAGTCTCCCAGATCCTCAGTTGCTGGGACAGCCTCCCAGATCCCTAGTTGCTGTCCCGGCTTCCCTGATCCCCAGTTGCTGGGGCATCCTCCCAGATCCCTAGTTGCTGTCCCGGCTTCCCTGATCCCCAGTTGCTGACTACAGTACAGCTCATTTCCCAGGTAGCGAAGCACCGTTACTAGCTGGATAAATAGATTCGCTTTGAGAGTAGAATATAGATTTAAGCGACGTAACTGGAAATGTGTCTACCTTCCTGTGTATATAGGAATCTATAACATTTTTCGCATATTATTGATAACCTGCATTGAGTACCGCTCATTGTAACTAGCCAGTCGTTGTATTTCTATTCGTCTGTCTTCTTAGATCTGTTTGGCTAAAATATACGCTGGTTTGTTTGTTGCTCGTTGAGTCATTAGCAGCCTGTATTGTTAGTTTAGAGTGATAAATTCTTGACCTACGAGTTTGAGTCTCCTTTTTGAATTTTACTCTGCTTTAGTTTATTCTCTTGTACTTTAAAAGCGTGTTTTATAGTCGAAGTTCCCACCCAATCCTGTCACTACCCTTTTCCCATCCCAGTCCTGTCACAGTGTACCTTTTTCTCACCCCAATCCTGTCACAGTACCCATTTCCCATCCAATCTTGTCACAGTAGCCATTTCCCACCCCATCCTCTATCCCAGTACCCATTTCCCACCCATCCTCTATCCCAGTACCCATTTCCCACCCATCCTCTATCCCAGTACCCATTTCCCACCCATCCTCTATCCCAGTAGCCATTTCCCACCCCATTCTCTATCCCAGTACCCGTTTCCCACCCAATTCTCTATCCCAGTACCCATTTCCCACCCCATCCTCTATCCCAGTACCCATTTCCCACCCCATTCTCTATCCCAGTACCCGTTTCCCACCCAATTCTCTATCCCAGTACCCAAATCCCACCCCATCCTCTATCCCAGTACCCATTTCCCACCCCATCCTCTATCCCAGTACCCAAATCCCACCCCATCCTCTATCTCAGTACCCATTTCCCACCCCATCCTCTATCCCAGTACCCAAATCCCACCCCATCCTCTATCCAGTACCCATTTCCCACCCATCCTCTATCCCAGTACCCATTTCCCACCCAATTCTCTATCCCAGTACCCATTTACCACCCCAATCGTCTGTCAGAGTACCTATTTCCTACAAATCTATGTCTCTAGCCCAACATTTTTTTTCGTTTTCTCTTAACAAATGGGTTTCGAGAAACTCAGGCTTTACAATCACAATTTGATGCTAATTAGCAGCATGCCTCATCCTAGTCCGTCAGCATCCGTTCTGCCTCGCTTCACAACAGCATTGCGCGTGTTTTCTAACGCTGATGAACAACAAGCAGACGATCGCGCATTGCCAGTCAGTCCCGCAGTACTGGCCAATGACGATCTTGATGCTAAACGTCGTTGGCGTTTTGAACGCGCTCAACAGAACGCACTCGATTGGCCTAAACTTTTAACTAGATTAAAGTCTCGAACTAGTTCAACAGGCAATTTAAACAAAATAGCGGACGATGCTGATGCATTGTTGAGATCCGCTGTTGGCACCGACTCGCCAGACTGGCGCGTTAGTTGCGCGCAATTCTTTATGAGCGCTTGCCGTCCATTAGAAGCCACGCTGAGAATGCGAGACCAGCTCAAACGGAACACCGGATGCTCAGACACGGCACTGATTGATCGAACTATAGCAGCCTGTCGCAGATTAGCAGAAGCTGTTGGTCCAGATTGGAACGAAGCGATAGATTCTGTTGATGTTAAAAATGGAGACGTTGATAAATCGGACTCAACTGAGACTATGTTTGGTCAGACTGTTAAGTTCAACGATGCTCTAACAGATTTCGATGCAAAGAATTCTGCCGACGTTGAAGAGTACAACGAGAACTTTTTTGCCGCCCCAGACGAGGGCGACAATGTGCCGTCTTATATACAGAATTTTTCGCTTGCTTATAAACCACAGCAATCTAAGCAGCAGACTACTGAGTTGAGTAGGCAGTCTGTTCAGTATAATCTAAATTGGCTAGCTGCACTGACAGGCGCGGAGCTTGCTGAACCAACAGCTGCCGTGCTTGAATCAGCCGGCAGCGATGACTCTATTCAAAATGAACTATTAGAGCTGCTCGGATTCGAACGGATCGAAGTGATTGCCGAGATACTGGAAAGTCGGACTAAATTTCTGCAGCAGCGAAATCTTGCCGATGAGAAACTTGACGACAAGGTGAGAATGAGAACAAGATTGAGTATCCTATATTAAGCTGCGATGATGCGGAAGTTGAGCCATAACTTAGTCCGATATAATAGAAGCGAATTATCATAGCGGCAGTTTCGCCATTTTTTCAGGCCGGTGCAATGAGGTTAAAATCAACTTTACCATTTTCCGTTGGTGTATAAAATGGGATTTTAGATTATTGAGATCCCCTCAGCTTGCTATAGAATATTTTCCTCAATTCATTTACGATACTACATCTACTTACTAAATGATAGATTGCGCACGATTGCAATCGCAAAGTGGAAAACAGTAGGTCACTGTCTGCAATTTCTAGACATATGGAAATTTAATCATCAGGACGATATCAAATGCAAAACATCTAGCAGGTTGCCTGAAGCACCTTTTTGAGTTGCTATCGATATAGCTTTACATCAGTCGTCTTTAATTAAAGATGTTATACGATTTACCTAACGAATGGCGTCCTATACGCCTAAAAATATACGTTGGGACCCGCATTTTTGCTTTGAAAGATTCAAAGATTCAAGATAAGTGGTGTATGTGTATTGCAAATTTGGGTGCAGCAGAAAAGGTTGTTATGCCCGTTAAAGGCGTTACCGTGAAAAAAAATCGCTAAAGAGTCTTTGCAAGCAACTTACTAGTTGACTCTAGAGACTGGAGCGACTCTTGCGACTTTTTTAACGACTAAAACGACTGCAATGCGACAGAGAGGCGACTGTTGAGTCCCATGAGCGCATTACGTGAGTTGCAGAATTAGTCAGAGTCGCGAAAATAGACGTTGTAGCGCTTGACCTTCTACTAACTCAGTAGACTAAATGCAAAATGCGATTCTAATTCATTAAGTGACGCAACCCCGTGATTCTACAGCGACTCTAACACGCATCAGATATGACTCTACGACTTCAGAGTCATTATACTTCAGTAGAAGCGCCACAGGGTCACTTGCGTCGCCCCAGAGTCCTTTCAGAGATAAAGATAATAGAACGCCTCGAATTGACATAGGCGACTCTTTGACGACTTTTTGGCGACTTGTACCATGACATCTCGTCGTTCTCAAGTCGTCTAGAGTCACTTCTTTCCTATTTACAAGTAACCTGTGCTACCTGCAACGACTCAGGCGACGCAAGGGATTCTGGGACGCTTCTCGGCCTAGGTACAGTTTTCATCGGGTAGCTATTGTACTTCTATTATAAAATAACATAATATGCATCATACTACGCAGCTTGGCTAATCAAACTGATATAAACAGGTGACAATTCTAAAAAAAGTAAAAGGCGATAAATTCTACATAAAAAAATTATGCTGGATAGTTTTTTTCTGAACGAAACATGATTTTTAATCTCATGGAATGCTTCTTAATTAGAGTAGAAAAAGCACTAATTGATCTCTTTCGTGAGAGAAAGCTTTAAAGAAAATAATGGGATATCAGTTAAGCAACGGGGTGGAGCCAAAACAGTGGGGAGTCCAAGAAAAGACACGATTTCTGGTCTTACTATTGACAGAAAGCATACATGCGCAACAGTCGGCCGATCCGGCCGACCGTTTTGGCGGCCAACCAAGGTAAGTCGCAAAAATGCCCAGCCCAAAAACAGACGTAGTACTAATTATATGACGAGGCATTAAGCCCTTATAAGACACACATAGTTACTCCTGCCGTCTACCCAAAATTGCGTAAATTTTGCTTTAGGGTTTCATTTACATGTAAGTCGCATTTTGGCCAAAAACTACGTCGCATTTCTGTTAAAACTAAGTCGCACGGCCGACAAAATTTTGGAGGTTGCGCATGTATGACAGAAAGCGTGCACAAAAATTGATCGCATCCCCAGAGAGATCCGACAGCCGCCGAGGACCAGTTGATTGACAGTTTAATATCCAGCCAGCAGGCTCACGCGCGCAGCTACGCGGAGGGCCCCAAAATGCCTACGGGTCCCGGTCGCTTGGCTGGCACCAATGCTCGCTATCCGTTTGTATTCGACGAACTTGCTGACGCTCTGCGTCGATCCGCTTATATTGCTGGCGCTTCCGTGATGCTACCGTCTACGGCTACGCAACGATCGACGCCGAAATTCGACGAAGTGACCCTGCCGCCTAGCTCGGCCAAGCCCACTCACGTTGGCGCTAATCGGGTGCCGCTAGCCGAACTAGACGAGCTGACCCAGCGAGCCTTTCCCGGCACTAGTCATCTAAACGCTATACAAACTGTAGTATTCGATTCCGCTTATAAGACTAACGAGAATTTGTTGATCTGCGCCCCAACTGGCGCCGGTAAAACTAACATTGCTATGCTCACTGTTCTGCACGAGATCAAACAAAACATTGGACCTGGCGGCGTTATTAGACGAGACGATTTTAAAATTGTCTACGTCTGCCCTATGAAAGCTTTGGCAGCCGAGATGACCGCCAATTTTGGTAAACGTTTGGCACCGTTGGGCCTCACAGTTCGCGAGTGCACCGGCGATATGCAGCTAACTAAAGCTGAGATTGCTCAAACTCAAATGCTGCTAGTAACGCCAGAGAAATGGGATGTGTTGACTAGAAAATCCATTGGCGACGTGGGACTCACTCAACTAGTGAAGCTGCTAATTATTGACGAAGTTCACCTGTTGCACGACGAGCGCGGTGCTGTGATTGAGTCTATTGTGGCTCGCACGCTTCGTCAGGTGGAATCGTCGCAAAAAATGATTCGAATTGTTGGCTTATCGGCCACTCTGCCTAATTACCTGGATGTTGCCCAGTTTCTCAGAGTCAATCCATACAAGGGTTTGTTCTTCTTTGACGCCAGGTTCAGGCCCGTGCCGTTGGGCACTAGCTTTGTTGGTATTAAAAGTACAAATATTATGCAGCAACAGCAGGACTTTATGGACGTGTGCTTTGATAAGGTGTGTATATCTTTTCGCTCTTGAAAGTGTTTCATTTCGCAGTTGCTTTAATAGCTTTACGAGTATTTATAGTTTCCGTTACACTTCTTTAAGATCGCATTGCTTGTACTAACCTTAACGTTTGGCCGTTAAGGGTAGCTTGGGGTCACTCCCATGTATCCCACCTGTGATTAGCTTGGGGTCACTCATATGTATACCACCTGTGATTAGCTTGGGGTCACTCCCATGTATCCCACCTGTGATTAGCTTGGGGTCACTCCCATGTATCTGACCTGTGATTAGCTTGGGGTCACTCCTGTATTTCACATATGATTAGCTTTGGGTTACTCTCATGTATCCCACCTGTGATTAGCTTGGGGTCACTCCTATGTATCCCACCTGTGATTAGCTTGGGGTCACTCCTGTATTTCACATATGATTAGCTTTGGGTTACTCTCATGTATCCCACCTGTGATTAGCTTGGGGTCACTCCTATGTATCCCACCTGTGATTAGCTTGGGGTCACTCCTGTATTTCACATATGATTAGCTTTGGGTTACTCTCATGTATCCCACCTGTGATTAGCTTGGGGTCACTCCTATGTATCCCACCTGTGATTAGCTTGGGGTCACTCCTGTATTTCACATATGATTAGCTTTGGGTTACTCTCATGTATCCCACCTGTGATTAGCTTGGGGTCACTCCTGTATTTCACCTATGATTAGCTTTGGGTTACTCCCCATGCATCTTACCTGTTAATAGCTTGGAAAAATCCCGAACAGAAGTTTAGCTTGGGATTCCATTATATATGTATGTATCTGAGATCTGCGTATAGTTTGACTGTTTGCAGGTTAAGTAGACCTGACCGCGGTTAGTACGCATTTTCTGCATCTTCTAGTTAAAAACGGTCTACCTTGTAAATGACAAACTCAGGTAGTGGAGCAAGTGCGCCAAGGCGAACAAGTGATGGTGTTTGTCCACTCGCGCCCGGAGACTCGCAAGACGGCTATTCGTCTCCGCGAGATGGCCAGAGAATCTGGTGCTATTAAATACTTTTTACCAGCCGATCCAAACACCTCAGACTATGGCCGCGCGCTCAAGGAGGTGGGCCGGTCGCATAACCAAGCCTTCAAAGAGCTGTTCGCAGACGGATTCACCATTCATAACGCTGGCATGCTGCGGTCGGATCGCAATCTAGCTGAGAAGTACTTTGCCCAGGGCATGATTCGATGCTTAGTGTGCACTGCCACCTTAGCCTGGGGCGTCAATCTGCCAGCTCACGCGGTTATTATCAAGGGTACACAAATCTACAACGCTGAAAAGTCCACTTTTGTCGATCTTGGCATCCTAGATGTGCAGCAGATATTTGGCCGAGCTGGTAGGCCACAGTTTGACAAGGTCGGCTATGGCACTATTATTACTACTCACGACAAGCTTAGCCGCTACCTGACACTCATGTGCAGCAGGAATCCTATTGAGAGTAGCTTCATGATTGGCTTAGCCGACAATCTCAACGCTGAAGTTGCCCTAGGCACCGTGGCTAACACAGAGGAAGCGGTTCGTTGGCTTAGCTACACTTATCTGCACGTTCGGATGAAGCTTAATCCGCTAGTGTACGGAATTAGTCCCAATCAGTTTGCTACGGATCCTAATTTGGAAAATCACCGACTTGCTTTGATCACGCTGGCGGCTAGAAAGCTGGATAGCGCCAGAATGATTCGATTTGATGAACGAACTGGCTATTTGGCTAGCACCGATCTGGGCAGAATTGCCAGCCATTTCTATATTAAATTCAACACTGTCGAAGTTTGGAACGATGAATTGTCCGCTCTGTTGCCTAATGAAAAAGTTCTGTCTGTTGTGTCCAAGTCTAAAGAATTTGAGCAGGTCAAAGTGCGCGAGGAAGAACTGCCGGAATTGGATCAGGCTGTGCATAATTCTTGTCAGTTTTCCACTGGCGGAGTTGAGAATAGCGAAGGAAAAGTAAGTGAGAGATTGTGTGGGGCTATGGTAGATTGTGTGAGGCTAGGGTAGATTGAGAGAGGCTAGGGTAGATTGAGTGGGGCTATGGTAGATTGTGAGAGGCTAGGGTAGATTGAGTGAGGCTAGGGTTGGCTTGTGTGGGGCTAGGGTAGATTGTGTCAGGCTAGGGTAGATTGTGTCAGGCTAGGGTATATTGTGTCAGGCTAGGGTAGATTGTGTCAGGCTAGGGTAGATTGAGTGAGGCTAGGGTAAGATTGAGTGAGTCTAGAGTAAGATTGAGTGAGGCTAGGGTAGATTGAGTCAGGCTAGGGTAGATTGAGTGAGGCTAGGGTAGATTGAGTCAGGCTAGGGTAGATTGTGGGGAGCTATGGTAATAAATAGCAGAGAAGCTAATCAGACTGCAAATGACGCTGCCATTATACCAGAAACTGCCAAATCCCCTCAGGTGAGCGCCCTACTCCAGGTGTACATCGATCGCCAGTCGATAGAAACAGCTTCTCTCGTATCCGACCAAGCCTACGTGGTGCAGAACTGCTCCCGAGTAGTTCAGGCCCTATTCGAGTACTGCATGCGCAAGGGCTGGCCACAGGCCGCCAGCAGCCTGCTGACCTGGTCCAAGTGCATCAACAGACGCCTGTGGCCGGATGCTCACCCGTTGAGACAGTTCGACGGCGGCCTGCTCAGGTGGGACATTGTTGACAAACTGGAACGGGCTGGTCCGGCGGCTAACAGTGTGGAAGCGTTGCGCGAGATGCCGAGGGCCGAGCTAGACGCAATTATTCGATTGAGAGGCTACTCTGAGGATGTGCGTAGGTTGGCTTGGAATTTTCCGCTAGTCGAATTGGAGGCAGCGTTTCAGCCGATTACTCGGACTATTCTGCGAGTTCGACTGGAGGTGCGGCCTCATTTTCATTGGAACGATCGAATTCACGGAAAGGTGAGTTGTTGCTTATGTTCAATGACGTCATCGCTGTATCATTGACCAGAGATGTCATGGAATAGAATGTTAATTAGCGGGACATTTCAATATATGACTATATTAATATTCTTATAATATTAATTAATAACTATATTATTCATATCATTAACTCACTGGTAGCCTCATAAACTAACTAGTAGCGTCATAAACTAACTAGTAGCCTCATAAACTAACTAGTAGCCTCATAAACTAACTAGTAGCCTCATAAACTAACTAGTAGCCTCATAAACTAACTAGTAACCTCATAAACTAACTAGTAGCCTCATAAACTAACTAGTAGCCTCATAAACTAACTAGTAACCTCACAAACTAACTAGTAGCCTCATAAACTAACTAGTAGCCTCAAGAACTAACTAGTAGCCTCATAAACTAACTAGTAGCCTCATAAACTAACTAGTAGCCTCATAAACTAACTAGTAACCTCACAAACTAACTAGTAGCCTCATAAACTAACTAGTAGCCTCAAGAACTAACTAGTAGCCTCATAAACTAACTAGTAGCCTCATAAACTAACTAGTAGCCTCATAAACTAACTAGTAGCCTCATAAACTATAGTAACCTCATAAACTAACTAGTAGCCTCATAAACTAACTAGTAGCCTCATAAACTAACTAGTAACCTCACAAACTAACTAGTAGCCTCATAAACTAACTAGTAGCCTCAAGAACTAACTAGTAGCCTCATAAACTAACTAGTAGCCTCAAGAACTAACTAGTAGCCTCAACATGAACCAACTAGTAACCTCATAAACTAACTAGTAGCCTCAAAAACTAACTAGTAGCCTCATAAACTAACTAGTAGCCTCATAAACTAACTAGTAAACTCATAAACTAACTAGTAAACTCATAAACTAACTAATAGCCTCATAAACTAA
>NIVC01001938.1:190000-195000 GCA_002269645.1 Macrostomum lignano
TACCAGCGTTGACTCGCCTCACTGCAAAGCCCACTTACTGTTGCAATCGCATTTCTCCAGGCTTGCCATGCCCATTGCCGACTATGGCACCGATTTGAAATCCGTATTGGACCAGGCTATTCGCATTGTGCAAGCTATGATTGATATGTGCGCTGATTGCGGCTGGCTGTCGGTCTGTCTGAGAGCTGCTCAGCTCATTCAGATGCTGGTTCAGGCTCGCTGGTTTGATGAAGATCCATTGATAACCTTGCCAGGCGTTGAGACCTTTCACCTGCCGACTCTCAGGCAGTGAGTTTTGTAAAATTGCCCTAAGCCATTCTTTGAATCGCCCCTAAGCCATTCTTAAAATCGCCCCTAAGCCATTCTTAAAATCGCCCCTAAGTCATTCTTAGAATCGCCCCTAAGTCATTCTTAGAATCGCCCCTAAGTCATTCTTAGAATCGCCCCTAAGTCATTCTTAGAATCGCCCCTAAGCCATTCTTAGAATCGCCCCTAAGTCATTCTTAGAATCGCCCCTAAGTCATTCTTAGAATCGCCCCTAAGTCATTCTTAGAATCGCCCCTAAGCCATTCTTAGAATCGCCCCTGAACCATCACTAGAATCGCCCCTGAACCATCACTAGAATCGCCCCTGAACCATCACTAGAATCGCCCCTGAACCATCACTAGAATCGCCCCTGAACCATCACTAGAATCGCCCCTGAACCATCACTAGAATCGCCCTGAACCATCACTAGAATCGCCCCTGAACCATCACTAGAATCGCCCTGAACCATCACTAGAATCGCCCTGAACCATCACTATAATCGCCCTGAACCATCACTAGAATCGCCCCTGAACCATCACTAGAATCGCCCCTGAACCATCACTAGAATCGCCCCTGAACCATCACTAGAATCGCCCCTGAACCATCACTAGAATCGTCCTGAACCATCCCCGAATCCTGAAAACCGCAGGCTGGCCACCCCAGCGCACCGCCTCGACACCTTGCCCGGCCTGCTGCACGCGCCTCGCCCAGTTGCCGAGCGAGCTATTCGCGAAGCTCTTGGCGGTCGTCACGCCGAGTCTGATCGTTGCCTAGCAACGCTGGCCGCTATGCCGAGACTCCGGTGTCACCTGGAACTGGTCAAGGTGGTCCAGCAGCTCGCGGACGATAGCGAGGGCGAAGAGGAAAGCAATAATCCTGCTGCTGCTGATGAGGCCTGCAAGGTGAGCTATCGTTGCTAACTGCACCCGAATCCCCAGCTGGTTGCTACCCCATCCCCTGACCCTTCAGCTCCCATCCCCTGACCCTTCATCTCCCATCCCCGGATCCTTCATCTCCCATCCCCGGATCCTTCAGCTCCCATCCCCTGACCCTTCAGCTCCCATCCTCTGACCCTTCAGCTCTCATCCCCTGACCCTTCATCTCCCATCCCCTAACCCTTCATCTCCCATCCCCTGATCCTTCAGCTCTCATCCCCTGACCCTTCATCTTCCATCCCCTAACCCTTCATCTCCCATCCCCTGATCCTTCAGCTCCCATCCCCTAACCCTTCATCTCCCATCCCCTAACCCTTCATCTCCCATTCCCTGATCCTTCAGCTCCCATCCCCTGACCCTTCAGCTCCCATCCCCTAACCCTTCATCTCCCATCCCCTGATCCTTCAGCTCCCATCCCCTGATCCTTCAGCTCCCATCCCCTGACCCTTCATCTCCCACCCCTGACCCTTCAGTTCCCATCCCCTGATCCTTCAGCTCCCATCCCCTGACCCTTCAGCTCCCATCCCCTGATCCTTCAGCTCTCATCCCCTGATCCTTCAGCTCCCATCCCCTGATCCTTCAGCTCCCATCCCCTGACCCTTCATCTCCCATCCCCTGATCCTTCAGCTCCCATCCCCTGACCCTTCATCTCCCATCCCCTGACCCTTCAGTTCCCATCCCCTGATCCTTCAGCTCCCATCCCCTGATCCTTCAGCTCCCATCCCCTGATCCTTCAGCTCCCATCCCCTGGCCCTTCAGCTCCCATCCCCTGATCCTTCAGCTCCCATCCCCTGATCCTTCAGCTCCCATCCCCTGATCCTTCAGCTCCCATCCCCTGATCCTTCAGCTCCCATCCCCTGATCCTTCAGCTCCCATCCCCTGACCCTTCAGCTCCCATCCCCTGATTCTTCAGCTCCCATCCCCTGATCCTTCAGCTCCCATCCCCTGACCCTTCAGCTCCCATCCCCTGACCCTTCAGCTCCCATCCCCTGACTTCAGCTCCCATCCCCTGATCCTCCCATCATCCTTCAGCTCCCATCCCCTGACCCTTCAGCTCCCATCCCTTGACCCTTCAGCTCCCATCCCCTGATCCCATTCAAGCGGTGTCAAGCCGATCTCTCCCCACAAACTCGCAGATCAAGATCCCGCTAGACGGCCGAGACTGGATCTCAGTTGACCGTGACGCCGAGTACTCGCTAAACCTGCGCCTAGTGAAGACCTCCTACGGTCGAACTCCCGGCGACACCCGAGCTCAGGCGCCTCGCTTCCCCAAGGCCAAGGACGAAGGCCTCATAGTAGTCCTTGGCCACGCCGAGAATGACGAAGTGCAAGCGTTGAAGCGCATTCCAGCGCTGCGCCAGCGAGTCACCAACAGTTCCATGGTGTTCCTGACGCCCGAAGATCCTGGCAGAGTGGTGTACAATCTCTACGTCATGTCTGATGCTTATATTGGCTTGGATCAGCAGTACCAGCTTCGGTTTGATGTCGGTTGATTGGATTTTATTGTGTTTTGTGACAATGGCCATTATGTTGACTTTGTGTGTGCCTTTGAAAACTTTTTTTCGGCTGGTTGGATAAGCTGGTTGGTCAACTACGGTATGATCGCTACCTGTGAAAGCTATGGTGATAATGAGAGGGAAGAGATATACATACAGAAGGGAGATACAGACAGAAGGGAGATACAGACAGAGGGGAGATACAGACTGGAAGGAAAAGATAATGACGGAGTCGAACAGAGATATAAAAAATCTATTATTAAACATCCACTCGGCGATCATGATTGAAACTTTTCCTGGTAATAGCATTATAAAAGTAAGTCTGTGCTGTACTAGGTTTACTGCTTAGAACACTATTGTCACGTCACTTATTAATAATTTGATTAAAAAATAAATTCTTTAGTTCCGGAATCTACAAGTAAATCAGCAAAGATGATTTTCCAATCGTGCAAATTTTGCATGTTTTGTTTCATACACGTCTTCTTTAATTGTGTCGAAAAGTAAATATTTCATTCATTCTACTGACTCTGGTTCAGTAGCATAAAATGCGCGCGAATTTCTCGACGAGGGAACCGCCCTAATAAGAAATCTTTAAGTCTTCAGTGCCTCAGCTAATCAAGCTACCCAATGTCCTTCAGGGCCTCAGCTAATCAATACCCAATGTCCTTCAGGGCCTCAGCTAATCAATACCCAATGTCCTTCAGGGCCTCAGCTAATCAAGCTACCCAATGTCCTTCAGGGCCTCAGCTAATCAAGCTACCCAATGTCCTTCAGGGCCTCAGCTAATCAAGCTACCCAATGCCCTTCAGGGCCTCAGCCACAAGCTACCCAATGCCCCTCAGGGCCTCAGCTAATCAAGCTACCCAATGCCCTTCAGGGCCTCAGCCACAAGCTACCCAATGCCCTTCAGGGCCTCAGCCACAAGCTACCCAATGCCCTTCAGGGCCTCAGCCACAAGTTACCCAATGCCCTTCAGGGCCTCAGCCACAAGCTACCCAATGTCCTTCAGGGCCTCAGCTAATCAAGCTACCCAATGTCCTTCAGGGCCTCAGCTAATCAAGCTACCCAATGTC
This sequence comes from Macrostomum lignano, assembly GCA_002269645.1. Lineage (NCBI taxonomy): Eukaryota > Metazoa > Platyhelminthes > Macrostomidae > Macrostomum > Macrostomum lignano. The sequence continues at coordinate 193,811 of NIVC01001938.1, forward strand.
CTTCAGGGCCTCAGCTAATCAAGCTACCCAATGTCCTTCAGGGCCTCAGCTAATCAAGCTACCCAATGTCCTTCAGCGCCTCAGCTAATCAAGCTACCCAATGTCCTTCAGCGCCTCAGCTAATCAAGCTACCCAATGTCCTTCATGGCCTCAGCTAATCAAGCTACCCAATGCCCTTTAGGGCCTCAGCTAATCAAGCTACCCAATGTCCTTCAGGGCCTCAGCTAATCAGGCTACCCCCAATGTCCTTCAGGGCCTCAGCTAATCAGGCTACCCCCAATGTCCTTCAGGGCCTCAGCTAATCAGGCTACCCCCAATGTCCTTCAGGGCCTCAGCTAATCAGGCTACCCCCAATGTCCTTCAGGGCCTCAGCTGCAAGCTACCCATTGTCCTTCATGAAGGAGTCTCCGCTCTGGGTCTTCAAGATTTTCAAGACTCCAAGAGCGGTTTCTCTACAACTTAAAAAAATTAACCGAATGTCTGCTGTCCCAACCAGTCAGGCAACGAAATGGCCCAACTAGCCAATCAGCGATCGCCATGCGCCTAATATGGGCACTTCACTGCGCGTCCATTGAATAAGCGAGCTGTTTCGCTAGGACTTCTGTCAATAGTTACAGCTATCTATTGACTTGGCTTGGGCTTGGCTCACACACAACCAGTTTAAGATAATGTCGTTTTGCGCCGGCTGTGACAAACCGATATTTGATCAGTTCCTGTTGAGTGTGCTCAACCAGACTTGGCACGCCGACTGTCTGCACTGTGCAGATTGCGGACTCGGTCTCAGCGAGCGGTGTTTTAGTAGAGATGGTCGGTTCTATTGTAGAACTGACTTTTTCCGGTGAGTGCTGCTTCATTAGCTCTTGATTGCAGTTGCAGCTTTCATTTCTGACTGCCGTGGCTACACCTGAGAATCCCCCCCTTGGCTACACCTGAGAATCGCCCCCCCCCCTTGGCTACACCTGAGAATCCCCCCTTGGCTACACCTGAGAATCGCCCCCCTTGGCTACACCTGAGAATCCCCCCTTGGCTACACCTGAGAATCGCCCCCCCCCTTGGCTACACCTGAGAATCGCCCCCCTTGGCTACACCTGAGAATCACCCCCCCCCCCTTGGCTACACCTGAGAATCGCCCCCCCCTTGGCTACACCTGAGAATCCCCCCTTGGCTACACCTGAGAATCGCCCCCCCTT
>NIVC01001938.1:202500-215000 GCA_002269645.1 Macrostomum lignano
CCATGTTGCTGAATTGTCATTGGCGCCATGTTGATGAGTTGTCATTGGCGCCATATTGATGAGTTGTCACTGGCGCAATATTGATGAGTTTTCATTGGCGCCATTTCGATGAGTTGTCACTGGCGCCATATTGATGAGTTGTCATTGGCGCCATATTGATGAGTTGTCATTGGCGCCATATTGATGAGTTGTCATTGGCGCCATATTGATGAGTTGTCATTGGCGCCATGTTGCTGAGTTGTCATTGGCGCCATGTTGATGAGTTGTCATTGGCGCCATGTTGCTGAATTGTCATTGGCGCCATGTTGATGAGTTGTCATTGGCGCCATGTTGCTGAATTGTCATTGGCGCCATGTTGATGAGTTGTCATTGGCGCCATATTGATGAGTTGTCACTGGCGCAATATTGATGAGTTTTCATTGGCGCCATTTCGATGAGTTGTCACTGGCGCCATATTGATGAGTTGTCATTGGCGCCATATTGATGAGTTGTCATTGGCGCCATATTGATGAGTTGTCATTGGCGCCATATTGATGAGTTGTCATTGGCGCCATATTGATGAGTTGTCATTGGCGCCATATTGATGAGTTGTCATTGGCGCCATATTGATGAGTTGTCATTGGCGCCATATTGATGAGTTGTCATTGGCGCCATTTCGATGAGTTGTCATTGGCGCCATATTGAGGAATTGTCATTGGCGCCATATTGATGAGTTGTCATTGGCGCCATATTGATGAGTTGTCATTGGCGCCATATTGATGAGTTGTCATTGGCGCCATTTCGATGAGTTGTCATTGGCGCCATATTGATGAGTTGTCATTGGCGCCATATTGATGAGTTGTCATTGGCGCCATGTTGATGAGTTGTCACTGGCGTCATATTGATGAGTTGTCATTGCGCCATTTCGATGAGTTGTCACTGGCGTCATATTGATGAGTTGTCATTGGCGCCATGTTGATGAGTTGTCACTGGTAGTCCACAAATCGTTAGCAATCCCTCATTACCAAACTCGAACTCCACAGAAAAGTCGTTCGCGCTTCTTCGCTCTCATCGCTCAATGCTTCATCAGAGAAGAACCGAACTCCTGACCGAGGCTGCACCGAATTCGTCTGTCAGCTTTGAGACAAATAACAACAAAAACAACCAACACAGTGCTAAAAGCAGAATCTCTGCAGAAGAAAATCGGGCAATGAATCGTGTGGAAGAAGAAGACTCCCAGGAAGCAACAGAAGAAGCAACCGGCGCGCCAGACGACTTTGTCGAAGTATTCGACGATGAGGATCCGGACGAGGAATGCAGCGATGCGGATGAGTCGGGAGAATCCGCCTCCCTGACGGCGGCTGCTTCCGCGGCGTCCGCGTCTGCTGCTGCTTCTGGAAGCAAGCGGCGAGGTCCACGAACGACCATCAAGGCGAAGCAGCTGGAAATGTTGAAGGCGGCGTTTGCCGCGACACCGAAGCCAACGCGGCACATCAGGGAGCAGCTGGCGCAGCAGACCGGCCTGAACATGCGGGTCATTCAGGTGTGCTGCACGAACGCATAACTAAGCTTGAGTATCGTTTAAGAGGCCGCTTGGCGCAGACATTGTAAAACGATACGATGGGTCTGAGACAGATGCTGTGGCGCGCAGCTCTGAGAAACTAATCCTTGAGCTGGGGGGGGGGGATAGTTGAACTGGGACAGTTGGGGCGCTGGCAGCTGAGGCTGAAATTCCATCCAGACTGCCGGGTGGCTCAGCGTGCTGAGGCCGGCAGCTCAGCTTCCACCCAAGGGACAGGGTCCGGCTTCATGGAGCTCTGGGATATCTGGTCTGGCTGGCCCTCCTAGATCCCCAGTTGCTGGGCCAGCCTCCCAGATCCTCAGTTGCTGGGCCAGCCTCTCAGATCCTCAGTTGCTGGGCCAGCCTCCCAGATCCTCAGTTTCTGGGCCAGCCTCCAAGATCCCCAGTTTCTGGGCCAGCCTCCCAGATCCTCAGTTGCTGGGCCAGCCTCTCAGATCCTCAGTTGCTGGGCCAGCCTCCCAGATCCTCAGTTGCTGGGCCAGCCTCTCAGATCCTCTGTTGCTGGGCCAGCCTCCCAGATCCCCAGTTGCTGTCCCAGCCTCCCAGATCCTCAGTTGCTGGGCCAGCCTCTCAGATCCTCAGTTGCTGGGCCAGCCTCTCAGATCCTCAGTTGCTGGGCCAGCCTCCCAGATCCTCAGTTGCTGGGCCAGCCTCTCAGATCCTCAGTTGCTGGGCCAGCCTCCCAGATCCTCAGTTGCTGGGCCAGCCTCTCAGACCCTCTGTTGCTGGGCCAGCCTCCCAGATCCCCAGTTGCTGTCCCAGCCTCCCAGATCCTCAGTTGCTGGGCCAGCCTCCCAGATCCCCAGTTGCTGGGCCAGCCTCTCAGATCCTCAGTTGCTGGGCCAGCCTCTCAGAGCCTCAGTTGCTGGGCCAGCCTCCCAGAGCCTCTAATACGAGCCGAAACGGTGATTCCGAATCGCACGCCTTATCCCTCAAACCTCAGGTGTGGTTTCAGAATCGGCGCAGTAAGGAGCGCCGCCTGAAGCAGCTGAGCGCCATGGGCGCCCGCCGCGGCTACTTTCGAAACCAGCGCCGAATGCGCGCCCTACGCGGCGCCGAGTCACAGGACGCCAACGTCCCGAACGGGGATCTGGTGTCCTTCGCGAGCGGCTACTTCGGTGAGAGGCGCTTACATGCAGACTTTTTTCGATACATATCGGTAGCAGCGCGCCGACATTCAGACTTATTTTTCAATACATATCGGTAGCATACATTTTTGAAAAATTTCCATCTCGCAGGAAATTCCGACTGCTTCGGCAGTTTTTACCCACCCGGATTTTATCAAGCAGCCGCAGCCGCTGCTGCTGCTGCCGCGGCCGCCGCTGCATCCGCCGGGGTCACCGAGGCAGTTCCCTCAAATGCAGCGCCGCCGTATCACTTCCTGACTCCAGCATCAGGGACGGATGATTCGGCCTCGCCCATGGCGCACTCGCAACCACTGCTGAGGATGCACTGTGAGATCCTTCAGTGACTCACTCACTGACTCATTCACTGACTCATTCACTGACCCATTCACTGACCCATTCACTGACCCATTCCCTGACCCATTCACTGGCCCATTCACCGACCCACCCATTCACTGACCAACCCATTCACTGACCCATTCACTGACCCACCCATTCACTGACCTATTCACTGACCCACCCATTCACTGACCCATTCACTGACCCACCCATTCACTGACCCATTCACTGACCTATTCACTGACCCATTCACTGACCAACCCATTCACTGACCCATTCACCAACCCACCCATTCACTTACCCATTCACTGACCCACCCATTCACTGACCCATTCACTGACCCATTCACTGACCAACCCATTCACTGATCAACCCATTCACTGACCCACCTGTTCACTGACCCCGATTTTGTAATTGAATTTCCAGGTCTGCAAGGCGACCCTCCCGACCTCGCCATGGAGAGTCGGTACTGCAACTCGTCATCTCAACTACCGAAGCCGCCGCCTTCAGAGCTGGCCCGGCACGAGGTCGGCAAAGATGACAGCTCTGATGTTAAATTGCTGAGCAGTGCCAGCCCTATCAAGTCTTGGTGACGAAATTAGGCTGACATTGAAACTGTCAATAACATTTTGATGAAAAATTGATAAACATCTAATAATCCAATTATCATATTGAAATCTCTCGCTTTAATTCTTAAAGCAACCATTCATAACTTGTGAAAACAGCTTCTATTGCATATGCTGTGCTATTAGTTCCATTCAGACTAAGTTATTCTGGCAATTAAATAGTAAAAACAAAAATGTTGTTACAAATATTGTGCTGACAACTGCTTGTAATTGTTCATCATTTGTTCATTCGAGGCTCCACTCTCCCACACTCTCCCACACTCTCCCACACACTCCCACACTCTCCCACACTCTTCCACACTCTCCCACACTCTCCCACACTCTCCCACACTCTCCCACACTCTCCCACACTCTCCCACACACTCCCACACTCTCCCACACTCTCCCACACTCTCCCACACTCTTCCACACACTCCCACACTCTCCCACACTCTCCCACACTCTCCCACACACTCCCACACTCTCCCACACTCTCTCACATTCCCACATACTCCCACACTCTCACACACTCTGCCACACACTCCCACACTCTCCCACACTCTCCCACACTCTCCCACACTCTCCCACACTCTCACACACTCTCCCACACACTCCCACACTCTCCCACACTCTCTCCCACTCTCCCACACACTCTCCCAAACTCTCCCACACACTCACACACACTCCCACACTCTTCCACACTCTCCCACACACTCCCACAATCTCCCACAGTCTCTTTCACTCTCTTATACACTCCCACACTCCCACACACTCTGCCACACACTCTTCCACACTCTCCCACACTCGCACACTTTACCAAACTCTCCCACAATCTCTCCCACAGTCTCCCACACTCTCTCCCGCACTCTCCCGCACACTCTCCCCCACACACTCTCCCACACATTCCCACACTCTCCAACACTAACCCACACCAAGAAATCGCTTATCTGTTTCTCCCCTTATCCCAAAGCCCCGACACGCCAACACGGGCGGTCTCCAAACTGCCCTAATCTCAAAGCAGACACCTGACTAAGGAAGCGAATGTCGAATTTACAGGAAATTCTGCAAGATAAAGACGTATTTGCTTGGTAAATCCTGCTGAGAGCGTCGTGCTCATGCGGAAGAGATTAGCAGATCTCACTTTCTATTTTGTTAGACTTTAATATCGGCCGTTTAAATGACCAGTTTTTTAATCAGGTTTTGTTAATCCTTTATTACCCGCGGTTCGTGAAATCCCAGCAGGTCATTGAGATTAGGAGACGAAAAATATTTGTTACTCCAGTGGCTTAAATAAATTTTTTATTTGAGGAATTATGCCTGGGATAGATGAAGGGCGAGTAGCTTTTCTTGATCCCCACCCTCCATCCTCCGAATCTGCCCCAATCCTCCGAATCTGCCTCAATCCTCAGAATCTGCCTTCATCCTCCGAATCTGCCCCAATCCTCCGAATCTGCCTCAATCCTCCGAATCTGCCCCAATCCTCCGAATCTGCCCCAATCCTTCGAATCTGCCTCCATCTCCCCGAATCTGCCTCAATCCTCCGAATCTGCCTCAATCCTCCGAATCTGCCTCAATCCTCCGAATCTGCCTCAATCCTTCGAATCTGCCCCAATCCTCAGAATCTGCCTCAATCCTTCGAATCTGCCCCAATCCTCAGAATCTGCCTCAATCCTCAGAATCTGCCCCAATCCTCAGAATCTGCCTCAATCCTCAGAATCTGCCCCAATCCTCCGAATCTGCCTCAATCCTCAGAATCTGCCCCAATCCTCCGAATCTGCCTCAATCCTCCGAATCTGCCCCAATCCTCCGAATCTGCCCCAATCCTCCGAATCTGCCCCAATCCTCCGAATCTGCCCCAATCCTCCGAATCTGCCCCAATCCTCCGAATCTGCCCCAATCCTCCGAATCTGCCCCAATCCTCTGAATCTGCCTCCATCTCCCCGAATCTGCCCCAATCCTCCGAATCTGCCTCAATCCTTTGAATCTGCCTCAATCCTCTGAATCTGCCCCACATAGACAGCGTAGATAGCATAGATAGCATAGATAGCATAGATAGCATAGATAGCATAGATAGCATAGATACGCTCGTAGCATAGATAGCATAGATAGCATAGATAGCATAGATAGCATAGATAGCATAGATAGCATAGATAGCATAGATAGCATAGATAGCATAGATAGCATAGATAGCATAGATAGCATAGATAGCATAGATAGCATAGATAGCATAGATAGCATAGATATCGCATATCCGGTTTAGGCATCTGGATGATGCAAATATCCGACTAGCACAGGTTCAGAACAGGTCTTCCTTAATTTTCGTTGTTTCAATCTACTCAAAATAGACCTCAAATTGGAATTTTCTTATTTCCTATTCAGTATTTTTCGCTTCTCAATTGGGAAGCCAAATTGAATCAATGGCTGCTTAGGAAAGGGTTATGATTTCCTCAATCGGGGGTAATTCACGGACACAAGATGTGAGGCTAAAAACAGGTGAAACAGTGAATAATTTTTTTGCTTTCCGAAGATCATGACTCATCGTCAATCATGGCCAGGCGTGTTGGAAAATCTTTATCAAAATAATTTGCCAGATTTACATTGCTAGCGAAAGAAGTATCAATAGATTAGGGAGAGAGATTTAAAATCAGTTCAAGTAGAGTTTGAGAAGTAGAGTGAGGAGAGAAGTAGAGCGGGGATAGAAGTAGAGTGGGGAGAGAAGTAGAGCGGAGAGAAGTAGAGCGGGGAGAGAAATAGAGCGGGGAGAGAAGTAGAGCGGGGAGAGAAGTAGAGCGGAGAGAAGTAGAGCGGAGAGAAATAGAGCGGGGAGAGAAGTAGAGCGGAGAGAAGTAGAGCGGGGAGAGAAATAGAGCGGGGAGAGAAGTAGAGCGGGGAGAGAAGTAGAGCGGAGAGAGCAGTAGAGCGGGGAGAGAAATAGAGCGGGGAGAGAAGTAGAGCGGGGAGAGAAGTAGAGCGGGGAGAGAAGTAGAGCGGGGAGAGAAGTAGAGCGGGGAGAGAAGTAGAGCGGTGAGAGAAGTAGAGCGGGGAGAGCAGTAGAGTGGGGAGAGAGAGCAACAAGGTAACATCTGACATCAGAGTGGCATCTCAAATTCATCGGCCTCGCTATCCAAATTTTGCCCAATTAGTTCTCTTAACATTCACCAAGCGCGTCTCTGTACCGCATCAGGAAATGTAGAAGCATTTGCTGTGTCTGGGGAATTGCCCTGGGATTCCCAGGCGTTCAGTTTGTGGAGCATGAGGCTAATTTGAACGGAGGTTCAAATTAGCCTCATGCCCTCCTGGGACAAGTTTATTCAAAACGGTTTTGAAGACGATTCTGACACTTTCTTGGACCAGTTTGGCTTCAGCTGAGTTTTGTAGTTAACCTTTTAATTTTCATCAATTTTTTAGCAAATTTGAATATCGTGTAATTTTCGATTTCAAATTGTAAACGAACAAGCGCCTGCCATCGAGAGAAAACTTTATTGAGACTCCAGGCTATCCCAAATAAATTTTGCAGCTTATTTCTCCTTCCGTACTACACTACTGCCGGTGTCTGTCAGTAGTGTGTAAAACATTTTTTGTCTGTGTCAATTCTGCCCATTCCGCTGACTCCTGAGCCATAAATTAATTTGGCCGCGCTCTGTCCACGCCATATTAAGCTTTTCTTCTCTAACTTATGAGAATTCCGCATCACTAGAGGCTGGCTCAAAACAGTTTCAGAACCGCGGATAGTCTATGGTAGTTATTGGTGACTAAGAACGATGTAGCATTCTCGTTCGACTGAGCTTCAAGATCCGTAGTTAGGGTTTGTTTTATTTTTATGTGGTCCATAAGTTTCTAGCAACTTCTCGCCGAGCTCACTAATGAATCCGACTTCGCCCAGATCGAAATCATTGGCACGCGGCGCCCTACCACAGAAGCGGCCACAGTCTGGTCAAGCTTCCGTGACGTCATCTCCAGCCAGAAACTCGCCATCAATGGTTGCTGCTAGGCCAGTCGGAATTGGCAGCGTTCAGAAGTCGGCGGGCTCGCCCGGAGTACGAGATCTGCGAAGGTGAGCTGGGCTTTGCAGACTGCACTGCAGTGCACTGTAATGCAGTACTAGTTAAACTGAGTATGTCATGAGTTCGCAAAACCTCCGGCTCCGCAGGCGAGCGTTGCAGAACTTCAAGCTGGGCAAAAGTCGAGCTCCAGTTCCAGTTGCCCCGGCTGCAGTTGCACCTGCTGATGACTCGGCTGCTAGTGCAGGTCGTACCGGAAGCGAGACCGTTGGCTTGAATGATGAGGTAACTAACTATAAGATAGTGGGCTGGCTCAACGGACTAACGTAGCTTAGTTAAAAGGACATCCACATGTAGCTCGTAAAGGTTAATTGTTAAGTCAATAGGTACTTTGGTTGGATAGTTTGTTGGTGAACAAGACGAATATTATTGAGAACTTCTGCTCCTATGGACAGAGGACTTGTTTGGCATGGCTTGACTCCGTTCTCCGTCGCAAAAGACTCTGTTAGACAGACTCAATACGGTCTGATGATGCTAGGAGCGAAGCGTCCTCGTCTGTGCTCTTCAGTCCTAAGATACCTACGTGTCTCCGTGTTGTTCTTCCCTATCTTTTCTCCGTGCCAATTGTAGAAAGAGCAGCAACAACAGCAGCCAAACGATTCGGCAATCTTCTGGCACGAGATGAGTCGAACGTCCGAAATGCTCACCAGCGCCCTCGAAGACGAGACCAGACGAATGCGGGCTGGCAGTGGAAATGAGGATCGCCAGACTGGTGGCTCGATGGCAACCGTTGTGGAATTGCGTAATCTTCTGAGCGAAGTGGAAAAACTAAAGCAGATCCAGCGACAGCGACAGCAGCAGCAACAACAACAAAAACCACCACCACCACCACAACAACAACAACAACAACAACAACAACAACAACCACAAACGCAACAACAAAAACAACAACCACAGCAGCAGCATCAGGAGGACGAGCAGCAGCAGCTAAAACAGTTTCTAAATCTAACTACCGATAGTCAGCATGTTGTTTCAGTTGAGATCAATCGAATCCTTCGAGTACTTGACGCTTTACAACGCCGAGGCCTTCAGCACCACGTTGCATTGTCCGCCGCAGAAATACTCAGCCTACGCGACTCAATTCGTCGAATGAATCCGTCAGCGTTGAGCTGCGCGGACATCGAACTGCTGTCTAACGCTCGAGAGCTTGTCGCTTGCGTTGGTGGAAAGCTGGCCGAGCAGCTGCGCCAGCGACAGCAGCAGCAGCCGCAGCAAAAACAGAAGCAGCACCAGCACCAGCAGCAGGCTTCCGTCAGGTTAGTCTTCAGTTGAGTTTTAAAACTTTTAGCTATAGCTTCATCAAACAGGAGGTTGTAGCCCAGTGGCTAGAGCGTCGGACTCACCAATTGAAGGTCGGGGGTTCGACTCCCGATCTCACTGGAACAATTTGTGTCCTTGAGCAAGACACTTAACTCTGCATTGCTTCAGTTCACCCAGCTGTAAAATGGGTGCCAGCATTAGCTGGGGTGATTGACTGTGCGTGTGGCGACCCCCCGTCCTTGGACTGAACAGCCGTACGCAGCCTTCAGATGCGCCGCGCAATAGCTGCGGCTGAGCTGTCGGTTTCACACCTGCCCCAATTGAGGGCAGGTGTAATCAATTAGTTTTATTCATTATTCATCAGAAAAGTCCGAGCGGATGTCAGAGAAAGGCAGTTGAAAATATTCATGCTCCACTATGGTTGCGATGCTCGCGCCACAAACATCCAGGTCTCTCGATCGTCTGCCCCAGATGGAGGCACGGCAGCAGCAGCAGCGGTCGAACCTGCTTCAGCCAATACACCAGCTCAAGGCCAACTATCAAGCCAAATCGAATCAGTCATTGAGGGGCTACGCCAGCTCAACACAACAACGGATCATCCAAGTGATCGACCGTTCAAAAACGGAGAAGTTCAAGGCCTGATCCGCGATCTGAGAACAGTCACGGCGGACAATGCAACCGAGGTTGACCGGCTGCTCATTCAGCAGCTGGGCGAGAAAATCCGCAGCGTCCGAGAGCAGTCGGCAGAGAATCGAGTAGCCGACACGGCCGAGTCTGGTCCCGACAAGCACCGGGTTCAGAATTTGAAAATTGCTGACGAGTTGCAGTTGTGGGAGCAGACACCTGCTGGACAGCAGCAGTCGCTTACGGAGCAGCCTGAGGCGGCAACTCCGGCCAAGTCGGAGTCGGCGGCGACAAACGCGCACTCGTCTCAGGTGTCGCCGACCAACGACAAGTCGGCAAAGGCGGTGCGTTTGAAGAATACTGATGAGGCGGTACAGCAGCAGGAGCAGCGGCGGCCCAGGCACTGCGCTCGTGCCTCAAGCCGGTCAGCTGGAAGCCCGCAACCGAGTCGCAAACAGTAAAAAACGACAACGAATCGCGTCCTAGCAGAGGCCGTGAGTTTTGGTCGGGAATGCGGCATCTTTTTCATTTTGTTTTTGCCTCTCTATATTGCAGACTGTGCATGCCTGACCATGGTAGACAGATTTTATGGTGGGGAGACAAAGCCAACAATTCAACATGTACATGCCAAAATTCCTACATTTCCATTATTTTGAGAATCGTGTTGTCAGCGCTCGCTTTGACGCTACAGGCACTCATTTTAGCGCCACAGGCACTCATTTTGGTGCCGCAGGCACTCATTTTAGCGCCACAGGCACTCATTTTAGCGCCACAGGCACTCATTTTAGCGCCACAGGCACTCATTTTAGCGCCACAGGCACTCATTTTGGTGCCGCAGGCACTCATTTTAGCGCCACAGGCACTCATTTTAGCGCCGCAGTCACTCATTTTAGCGCCACAGGCACTCATTTTAGCGCCACAGGCACTCATTTTAGCGCCACAGGCACTCATTTTAGCGCCACAGGCACTCATTTTAGCGCCACAGGCACTCATTTTAGGGCCGCAGGCACTCATTTTAGCGCTGCAGGCACTCATTTTAGCGCTGCAGGCACTCATTTTAGCGCCACAGGCACTCATTTTAGCGCCGCAGTCACTCATTTTAGCGCCGCAGGCACTCATTTTAGCGCCACAGGCACTCATTTTAGCGCCACAGGCACTCATTTTAGCGCTGCAGGCACTCATTGCACCGCAGGCACTCATTTTAGCGCTGCAGGCACTCATTTTAGCGCCACAGGCACTCATTTTAGCGCTGCAGGCACTCATTTTGGTGCCGCAGGCACTCATTTTAGCGCCGCAGGCACTCATTTTAGCGCTGCAGGCACTCATAGCACCGCAGGCACTCATTTTAGCGCTGCAGGCACTCATTTTAGCGCTGCAGGCACTCATAGCACCGCAGGCACTCATTTTAGCGCTGCAGGCACTCATTTTAGCGCTGCAGGCACTCATTTTGGTGCCGCAGGCACTCATTTTGGTGCCGCAGGCACTCATTTTAGCGCTGCAGGCACTCATTTTGGTGCCGCAGGCACTCATTTTGGTGCCGCAGGCACTCATTTTGGTGCCGCAGGCACTCATTTTTAGCGCCGCAGGCATTAATTTTGGCGCCGAAGGCGCTATATTTCGGCGACCTGAAGAAAAATTATTGATTACCACAACGGTTCACAAGGTTGTGAACCGTTTTTTACTGTTTGCGCATTGGCATGTCCCCCCATAGCTTTTACCGAAGGGGACATGTCCCCTCATAGCTTTTACCGAAGGGGACATGTCCCCTCATAGCTTTTACCGAAGGGGACATGTCCCCCTGACCCCCCGCGATGGCGACGCGCCGATGGTAAAGTCAGACGCAGTTAACCCAAACAAACAACATCTGCCCTAGCTAGAGATAAAAAGCAGGAAAAAGATTAGCGAACTACCAACAAAAATACTGCCGATATGACTAAAACAGACTGGGTGCAAAATGGAACAACGGGTGTTGGGAAGATGCGCCTCAAATACGGGAGACGAAGTCAATGCAGATAAAGAGAGCTATATAGGAAAGCATTGGATGAGGCTTATCGCATGCTACACTTATCAAGTAATACTTGTTTGCATATACTCTCCAAGGCTCAGCCCTGCCACTTTGTATGTAGCATCGCATTCAGTTCCTCTCAGACAGGCCTCGCCACTTTTCCTACGGGACAGCAACTGCTGACTGCGAATATTTTATCCATATTTTATTGCCTTCCCCTTTATAGGCAAAGACCGGGGGGGAGGGGTGGCGGCATAATAATTATGTGGAATTTTATACGCTTCACCAATGAAGAAAAGTTTACGGACTAGCTCTCCAGAACATGCGGCTGGCGATGCTGTCTGGCTGTCCCAAATTTAATGTGCCTTACTCGATCTGTCTACTAAATCCAGTGTAATTCAATCCATTAACTTTGCTTATCCTGACCCACGAGGGAGGCGATTCTCATCATCATCAGTGAGTTGAGGGCGATTCTCATCATCATCAGTGAGTTGAGGGCGATTCTCATCATCATCACTGAGTTGAGGGCGATTCTCATCACGGAGTTGAGGGCGATTCTCATCACTGAGTTGAGGGCGATTCTCATCACTTAGTTAAGTGAGCATTCAAGGCTCGTTCACAGCAGCGCTCACTGCTCAAAAGGCAAAAATCCGAGTATCCTAACGGCATCGCTAACGAAGCCTTGTCAACCACCGACCGCCCACTCTCATTGGCGCACAACCGCAGGCTCTGTACTCAGAGGCTTCATCAAACGACTCGGCGGCAAAAGCGGCAGCCGGGGTCGCCGAAGAAGCAGCAGTGCCGGCAGCGGCAGCGGCGCTCGATCGCAGAGCGCCGTCGGCCGAGTTTTCAAAGCGCTCTTCGGCGGCGGCGGCGGCGGCGGCGCCAGCGGCAAGCACCGACGCCGATCCGCCGGCGCCG
>NIVC01001939.1:0-57500 GCA_002269645.1 Macrostomum lignano
CTATACCCCTATTTAAGTAGTTGCTTGAGAAGTTGAGAGCTTGGCTGCAGCTGAATTTGTGTAGAACAATTCTTTGTCAAAAGAAATTTTGGCCTCATTTACGTGTGTATAATGAGAGAGACCTAAGTTATACATTTACCACTTGGCATGCCTTTATCGCATACACAGGCGCACTGCGCAGCAGTAAAACGCTCTGTACGATAACAAGCCGCATTCTGCGTACAGTCAGTCCGGTCCCAGTGTACATTCTTTTTCCTTCACGGTGTACATCCCCTCCGTTTGAGGCAGAAAGCAGAGAGACTTTTTATTGTTTTACTTGCCCCCCCCGGCCCGGGCCCCTCGCTCTAGGTCCACACTGTACACTCGAGCTACAATACAACCTCAACCTCCCCAGTCCCCGCTGATAGTTATAGTCTTGCCTTTTTAAAGAGATAACTCTTCTACCCAGGCTTTTTGCCTTTCTCACTCTTGCCTACCCCACTCTCACAAAGACTTCTCGTAAACAGAAACACGACAACAATGGCCCGACTTGGCGAAGTTTTCCCAAATTTTGACGCGGACACAACCGAGGGTCGCATCAACTTTCACCAATGGATTGGCGACTCCTGGGCCATTCTGTTCTCTCATCCGGCCGATTTCACGCCGGTTTGCACTACCGAACTGGCTCGGGTTGTCAATCTGAAGCCCGAGTTTGATAAGCGCGGAGTTAAGCTGATTGCAATCTCGTTGGATTCCGTTGAAGATCACAAGGTAATAACAAGCTCAAAGAGACATTCCCTTCCGTTCGTTTTTTAATCAAACTCCTTTTTAAACAGACACTATTGCAATTGGCATTAAAAGCAAGGCTAATGGTAATGACAATGTCATTGTCAATGAACAAATGAGTAGTCGTTTTCGAGATCTTTAAAGACAGTTTATTGGGTGAACAATTTTTTAACAATGTCCTTTCTGACACGAATTTGAATGGAATTTAACTTCACGAACTCCAAAGCCAGGATCTTACCCTTCTGGATTGTATATTCTTATAAACAAAGATTATAATATTAAAATATTTAACTGTATTTGTTTATTGGATATATATTGGCTCAGGACATATTGTACTTTGAATCAAATCCTATTTTATAGGATGCCATAATTTGGATTCGTCTGAAAAAATAAGCCCAAAGTCCAGATCAAGACCAGCCGGCTTTGTCCAGGGTCTCTTAAAGGTTATAGATAAGGAAATAAATAGCATGTAATTTTACCTTTGGATTTTTGCCTTGTTTAATCTGACCGAATTTTTATCAAACAAGGGTGACCGACAGATTTTAGGTCCAGTCTAGCAGCTTTTACGCAATAAAATATTATTGATAAGAAAAGGAAACTTCGTTAACTTAAGTAAGTCTTTAACTTTGGTACTCTGACTCTTCTTAAGCCTTGTTATCGGGTCCAACAATTGATAAGCCTATAGGCAAGGCGTGCTGGTGCTTGATCATCTTTTTGTTTAGGCGCGATAAGAGTGAGTATATTAATAAACTGAACAAGCTTTAATAATATTATGTTACCGGATTCAGAGCGACATTTTTTATGCTTTTTACTCCTATTATCTTAGGTCTTAAAGCATTTTCTCGGGTGGTTTAGCGGCGATTCTCTGGGTATTAGTTTAAAAGGCGATTCTCTGGGTGGTTTAAGGCGCTCTGGTTTAATTCTCTGGGGTGATTCTCTGTGGTTTCAGGGCGATTTCTGGGTGTCTCAGGGCGATTCTCTGGGTGGTTCAGGGGCGATTCTCTGAGGTGAGATTAGAGGGCGATTCTAAGAGCAGATAAAGAACGATTTTCGATGGACGGTTGATAGGCAATTCTCCGGTTGGTTCAAGAACAAATTAATCATTTCAATTTGAATTGATTTTTGGGCAAAACGGTCACTATAACGCCTTTTCATCAAAACCCAAAAGGCCTGGTCCAAGGACGTGATGCACGTGTCCGGTGCCACGGACTGCAGCCGGCCGCTGCCCTACCCAATCATCGCCGACAAGAGCCGCGAGCTGGCCGTCCAGCTGCAGATGCTCGACCCCAACGAGATCGGCAAGGAGGGCCTGCCGCTGCCAGCCCGCACCGTGTTCCTCATCGGGCCGGACAAGAAGCTCAAGATGTCCATCCTGTACCCGGCCACCACTGGGCGCAATTTCGACGAGATTCTGCGCGCTATCGACAGCATCCAGCTGACTGCTAAGAACGGCTTTGCCACGCCGGTGAACTGGCGCTCCGGCGACGATTGCATCGTGCCGCCGTCTATCAAGACCCCGCCGGCTGGCACCCAGGTCAGGGATCTGCCCTCCGGCAAGCAGTACCTGCGCTACATGCCCGGCAGTGGAAAGTAGACTTCGACTTGAAAATTGATTTCAAAGTTCATCTTGTTCTTTTAATTCCAACAATCCATCAATGGTAGTAGAAATCAATCACTGACATCTATCTAGTTTTCCAAAGCAGTTCAGCTGATCATGAACGTGCGCTTTGACCAATCTGGAACCAATGACCATCGATTGCATATGTGGCCATCCATCTGTTTGCTCAATTAAAACTATGCCTACCGACCAGCAGAAACAAAATCTGTTCCTCACAAATTCCCTGTGAGTTTTTTTCTCTAGTTTGAAATATAAAACAAGATTATATTTAATTCCGGTTTACACTTTTGGAATAATAGTAAAACTAAAGCCAATTGTCCCGCTTTTTGCCTATACACAATTTTTCAGTTTATTGCAGTTGTTTACCAACACAGTTTATTGCAGTTGTTTACCCATCAGTCCCTCAGTTTATTGCAGTTGTTTACCCACCAACACCCTCAGTTTATTGCAGTTGTTTACCCATCAGCTCCCTCAGTTTATTGCAGTTGTTTACCCACCAACACCCTCAGTTTATTGCAGTTGTTTACCCATCAGCCACTCAGTTTATTGTAGTTGTTTACCCATCAGCCCACTCAGTTTATTGTAGTTGTTTACCCATCAGCACCCTCAGTTTATTGTAGTTGTTTACCCATCAGCCCACTCAGTTTATTGTAGTTGTTTACCCATCAGCCCCTCAGTTTATTGCAGTTGTTTACCCATCAGCCCCTCAGTTTATTGCAGTTGTTTATCATCAGCCCACTCAGTTTATTGCAGTTGTTTACCCATCAGCACCTCAGTTTATTGTAGTTTTTACCCATCAGCCCCTCAGTTTATTGCAGTTGTTTACCATCAGCACCCTCAGTTTATTGTAGTTGTTTACCCATCAGCTCCCTCAGT
Source organism: Macrostomum lignano (assembly GCA_002269645.1). Classification (NCBI taxonomy): domain Eukaryota; kingdom Metazoa; phylum Platyhelminthes; family Macrostomidae; genus Macrostomum; species Macrostomum lignano. The sequence continues at coordinate 3,260 of NIVC01001939.1, forward strand.
TTATTGCAGTTGTTTACCTATCAGCACCCTCAGTTTATTGTAGTTGTTTACCCATCAGCCCACTCAGTTTATTGTAGTTGTTTACCCATCAGCACCCTCAGTTTATTGTTGTAGTTGTTTACCCATCAGCCCACTCAGTTTAACACCGAATGCTACCCAAAAGCTCCTTCAGTTCAACACTGATGCTACGAGCGCGTACCCACAAACTTCAGTTTATAGCGGAAAAAAAATGAAAAAGTAACAAGAAAAGTGGCGACGTAATGACCATTACATTTATATTCGAATTGTGCTTTTCAGCTAGGCAGGATGATGCTTTACGCTTAAAAATACAAACACGCTGTATCTAGGAACGAATACGCTATTATTCAGGATTACACGTCATGCAGTACTCTGACGGTCTCATTTACTACATAGCTTTTCGTAGCCATATAGATATTATAAATTACGTGCGTGTTTATTTTGGTCCATTACTTAAAAATGGGCGCGCATTATATTAATTTTTAACTTTGAATTTCTGGTTGAATTTCTATATGACGCAGAAAGGAAAAAAATTATATTGAGTTGCTAAATTTGTTAGGGGAAGTTTTAAAGTGCCAACCAAATATTAATTAATAAAATTGTTCGAGCACATGTACATTGTATGAATTCAAGCTTAGGATGAAATCGATACGTCTACAGTACGATCTGCTCGCACATGTACGTTTTTGGGATTTAAGTTTAAAAAGAGCCAAAAGAACGTCAAAGAAAGAAACTAAATTTAATCAGCCTCCTATACCACAGATACTGAGATAAGGCACTCAGCACATTTGCCTGTAAGCTACTTCCAGTTCAGCAGAAGTTAAACACAAGCACGATTTTAATGTAGTTTAAACTTAAAGACAGGCTCATTTATTGGCTCTTTAATTCCCCTAGCTTAAACCTTGAAGCCCCCCTCCACCGCGCCCTTTCTACACGGAACCTCTACACCCACCCCGCCGCCTAATTTTTAATTGCCTTTCTCGATGTACATTTCAGTGGCGCTGGCTAATGTACATTATGGCTGAACCAATTAGCAAGTTGTTTACGTCTGCAAGCTTGGGCTTCTACAGTTATCAGAATCATTTCAACTGGCTTAATTGTTATAAAATAGCTTATGAATTCTTCTTTGCTACTGAACTGGAAGTAGAAAGCTGTTCTACAAAGCATTGTATGCCTGAGTGGTCTATCTAGATATAATATCTGTAGCCAAATCGAGCCCAAATTGAACTTTGTTTAAAAACTACTAAAACAAGGACCTACAACCATAAGATTAAGTAGTAAAGATGGTGAGTTATTGCAGAATTTCTTTGTATCGGTAAATGTACGATGCATGTAAAAAAATCTGTTAAACTACCACTGACTCCGGTCAAAGTTGTCTTTCGGTGACTGTTTAAGCACAGAAATACGATATGCCTATTGCGATATATTATTAGTTGATAGTTAGCAAAAATATCATAACATTTGAGAGATGGATAATGTCACATAGTTAGAACATGGGATGACGCAGGCCGCTGGATCACTTTGCACACACAAGACAGCGCTAGCAATAAGCTGTTAAATTATAGACATGAATTGACAGGCATTTAAAATATTTTTAACTCGACGGCAACGCACAGACTCCGACTGTACAGCGTTTACTGTATTCGCTTTAGTAAATTTATTATTATGATTAACTTATTATCGGGACAGAGAAGCTGGGATAAAGCCATAGAAGCTAACAGGCTTCATCAGTCTTGTTGCTAGGCAGCGCTCGATCCGGCTTCGATTTCTTCCATTGCGGGTTTTTCTGCTTCACAACAGCTCCGATTGGCTGCTGCCGCTGAAACCCGATCGGCGGGCGCCTGAAGTCGGTCGCCTTCGACGGCCTTCCCTGATCGTCGACCTCTTCGTCGTCCTCGTCGTCTTCCTCGGCGCCGGCGTCGCCGCAGCGCAGAGAGGCCGCCCTGTAGCTGGCGAACTGCAGCCGGGAGATGGCGACAAAGTAGGCGCAGGGCGCCAGCTGGGTGACGTCACTCCGAGTGGCCTCGGCAAATCGTTCGAAGCCGTCGAATCGCAGATAAGCCGTCACCGAGTTCGGGTCCTTGCTCCGGTCCAGGTGCAAATCTTCAGACATATCGGCGATTGCCCGATCGTCGCCGAACACAGTCAGCAGATCCTCGGCTACGATCGGCTGCGGCAGGCCGTTCACCTCCAGACAGCAGTCCAGGTAGTAGGGCGACGGCCTGGGCGGGAATTCCACGCCGCCGCTGCCGCCGCCGATGTCTGGATCGTCGGCGTCGCCAGTGAAGTCCGGATCGTTGGCGCAGCGGAACTCGTGCTCGCAGGAGGCGCTCACGTGCACTCTGCCGCTGTCGTCGGTTACTGCGATCGAAAAGGCGAATACGATTATTGATTAGTTGCAGATAATTATTCCTACTTATTCCTACTCCTATCTTGCTACTTACAAGTAGGATACACCATTGGGTTGTTAGGACATTCCATGCCAGAATAAAATATGACTTAAGTAGGATGGGAAAATTTCGTTTCTTAGAAAGTTTTTGAAGGCTGGCTTTACCCAAACTTAAAAAAATTTAGTACTTTAGTAACGAAGCTCACCTGACTGGCTAATCGCCCTCAACACGTCCGCCGGTTCGACTAGTCGGACAAAAGCCTGTCCAGTTCGCCTGCCAAGAGCATCAGTCTCGAATTTTACGTCGGACAGGGCCAGCCGAATTCCAGGAAGGGCGGCGCAGGCGTCCGAATAATCGGCGTCCAGAGGCAGGCCGGCCAGCGCTATGAAATGCTCGTCGCGCGGGCCCTTCGTGTAGTCCGGCAGCGCCTCTCGCGGCAACTGCGGCATCGGCGGCGGCTGCAAACTGGTCTGGTTTGGCAGCTCGGCGGCAGCGGCCGCCGGGGACTGAGCGGCCTCCGACCGCCAGTTTGGAGGCGGCCCACTTGGCGCCGGGCCGAGCAGCGACTTCGGCCGGCCGGGATGGCACAGCTGGCGAAACGCGGCGGCGACGGAATCGTCGTCACCGACTGGCGGCTGCGGCAACAGCTGGAAACCGCTGCTACCGGCTGGACCGCTACCGCCGCTGCCGTCTGCTATCCACGGCTTCGGCCGGTAGCCGCCGCTCTCAGAGTACGGCGCCGGAAATCCATTGCTTGGCCCTCCGCCGCCGCGGCCGCCTCTACCACGTCCTCGCCAGCCGCCGCGCGGACCGCCGCCCTCCTCACCCATTTCGTAGTTATCATAAGATTGACGCCCTCGCCGTCCGCCGCTGTCGCCAAACTCCGCCGCCGCTGTATCGTCATACGGACGCGAATGGTGGGATCCGCCCCGGCCGCCGGCGTAGCGACCGCCTCTCTGCTGCTGCTGGCCGCGATCTTTGTAGAACACGTAGCCCTCTTCCTCAGCTTTGTAGTCCCGTTCTCGGCTCCGGCCGCTGCTGGACGCCGATCCGAGTGGCAGCTGCGGCTGCGGCTGCTTGGCCTCATCGGCAGGCCGGCTCCGAGCCTCGGCGTTGTACAGCTCGCCTTTGAATCTCGGGTCCCGGTGCTCGTTATAGAAGCTCGATCGATCTTCGCTCTCAATAGCGGCAGCAGCTTCGACGGGACCTCGGGCAGTTGAGTCCACCGGCTCCCGCTGGTTGCGGCCGGCCAAGCGAGGATCCCGGCTAGACGAATAGGCCGCTGCCAACGATGTCGACGGCGGATTGTCTTCCCCGCCGCTGTAGATGTTTGAGTAGGCATTCAGGGCAGAAGCCGCGGCAGCCGCAGCAGCATCAGAAGCAGGGCCGCCGCCGCTGCGACCTTCTCCGCCTTCCATCTGTTGTGCATTGTCCCAGCCGCTGTTGTGTTGCTCGTTCCAGTCGCCGCCGCGGCTATATCTGTAGTTTTCCTCGTCGGTTCTGCTAGGATTGGAAGCCCAGCGCCTAGAAGAGCCGTAGCCACTGTCGTAGTTGCCGCCGTTGTCCTCCCCATATCGCTGGTGGTGAGGGTGCTGCTGATACGGCTGCCGGTACTGCTGCCGATCGGTGAATTCGGACTCGGCTCCGTTGCTGTGCCGTTGCTGAGGCCAAGTCTGCTGATGATGCATGGGATATCGCGACTGCGGCTGCTGCTGATCAGCGTAGATTCTACGGCCGTAGGCGGTCGGTTCGTAGCCTCCTCGGCCGCCTCCCCTGCCGCCGTTTCGCCCGTAGCCATCGCCGCCTTCCCTATAGTAGCCCTCGCCGCGGTCAAGACGCTGCCGCTTCTCTGGTGGCACAGCGGCCGCCGCGGCGTCATTTTCATAGGCTGCGACGGCAGTGTCGGCGGGAAAATATCGGCTGCCACCGGTGTGCTGTCTGGCATCGGCCTCCGGGTAGAAGCGCTCTCTGGGATAGGGCCTCTGGTCAGCCTGCAAGAGTTGCGGGTCAGTAGGTTGAAATAGGCACTTTGGGGTAGGTATGCTCTGTGAGTCATTGTGTGGTAGGTATGCTCTGTGAGTCATTGTGGGGTAGGTATGCTCTGTGAGTCATTGTGTGGTAGGTATGCTCTGTGAGTCATTGTGTGGTAGCTATGCTCTGTGAGTCACTGGGGGTAGCTATGCTATTTGAGTTATTGAGAGTAGCTATGCTCTGTGAGTCAAAGCCAGTGGAATTTGAGATTCAGTCATAGAAGGGTAGTCATGGGTCCTTTAAATCTTTGGCAGAATTTTAAACAAAGAGAAAGAATGTCTCGCACTGTTGAACTTAATACAATACAAGAAATTCAGCGATCTCCCTTGGATTCCTGAAGCGAGTTTTTTCATAAACTCAATCTGTTTAGACCAAAGCACATACCATAGCACAATCAGCCCTGCTCACCCGTCCGTAGCCTCTGCCCCGGTACCCAGCAGAGTGCTCAAACAGGCCCTGATTGGGTTGTTCTCGCAACGGCGGTGGAGTCGGTGTAGTCGGCGGCTGAGGCTCCTCGGCCGGAGCCACGGCTGCTAGACGGACCTGCTGCACAACGTGCTGCATCTCGGCATTGGAGCTGACGAATAGTTTCAGAGTCTGGCCGCACAGCTCCTGGCCGTCCAGCAGCAGCGCTAGTCGAGCGGTCTCGTCGCTGGTAAAGGTGACAAAGGCGTCGCCGCGATCGCCGCCAACAATATGGACGCCGCCCTCCGGTATGGCCAAGCCGTTGAAAAATCGGCGAATATCGGAGGCGTTGGCGCTCCAGGCGAGGTTCTGCAGCCGGATGAGCACAGTGCCGCCCGACATGGCTACCTGGCTAGTTGTAATTTGCGTCCGATTGGATAAAGCTTAATTTAACCTAGATTAGAGGCTGGAGGTGCTTTGGCATGCAATAGCATCAATTAGAGATTTAGTATATTTAGATTATTCTCGCATTAAGATCCGTGATGAAATTTCTGTAAGCTAGGCTAGAATAATCGTTTTTAATGAGGAAAGATCTGGGAAAGTGGCGGCTCAATCTGAGGATCCGGGAGGTTGGAAGTTCAATCAGAGGATCTGGGAGGGTGGAAGTTCAATCAGAGGATCTGGGAGGTTGGTAGTTCAATCAGAGGATCTGGGAGGTTGGTAGTTCAATCAGAGGATCTGGGAGGTTGGTAGTTCAATCTGAGGATCTGGGAGGTTGGTAGTTCAATCAGAGGATCTGGGAGGTTGGTAGTTCAATCTGAGGATCTGGGAGGTTGGAAGTTCAATCTGAGGATCTGGGAGGGTGGAAGTTCAATCTGAGGATCTGGGAGGGTGGTAACCCATGCTGAGGATTCTTAAAAGTGTGCAATAAAAGTACACAATACTCGTGCTACACTAAGCTCGTACTAGCATAAAACTTACGAAAATAACGAACAATTATGAAATTACAATGGTAATAAATAGAAAATATAGTTTCAGTGCAGTGTAATTTTTATGTCTGCCAAAATAGACAGCGTAGGTGTTTTAAGCGTGAATTTACTAATCATAGTGTAAGTGCCGTGCCTACATTGTGAGTTTAGCTTGGTAAAAGCTGTAAATATTTCAGCAGGAATAGTATAAAATGTTTAGCAAGATTTTGGTTGTAATTGTAAGGATTGTCATATGATTATAATCTAGAAAACAATAAGCCAGACAGAAAAGTCATGGTAAGAGCTAATTAAAATAAAAGGTAAGCAATAAATCATGAACAGCTAGAAGCCATAAAGTTCAGGTATGTTGGGGAAAAGAAAATCGATAAAGTTCACCGACCCCGTGCGCAGACCGTGATAGCCAGAGGGAGGTTGGCTGGATGGAAAAGAGGGAGTAGGGGTCGGGGCTGAAAAGAAAATCGATATAAAGAATTCCCCGACCCCGCGCGCAGACACTGACAGCCAGGAGGAGGTTCACTAAATGAAGAGGGAGTAGGGGGTCTGGGCTGAAAAGAAAATCGATAAAGTTCCCCGACCCGCGCGCAGACCCTGACAGCCAGAGGGAGGTTGACTGGATGGAAAGAGGGAGTAGGGGGTCTGGGCTGAAAAGAAAATCGATAAAGTTCCCCGACCCGCGCGCAGACCCTGACAGCCAGAGGGAGGTTGTCTGGACGCAAAGAGGGAGTAGGGGGTCTGGGCTGAAAAGAAAATCGATAAAGTTCACCAACAACACGAGCAGACGCGCTAGTCAATCAGCGGGGTGGGCATTGGCTTATAAATAGGCTTTGAGTGCTCGCTAAGCGGCACAAACATTGTCTCGGTTGGGCTTGGGTTTTTTAACTACGAGGGTGTCTCAAAAAGATTGTAAAGTTTAATTATTTTATCCTTGATTTACCCCGTAAGTCAGTTTCAAAAGAACCCCGAAAATTTCAAAGAATGCAATACCTATTAAAATGACACTTGGTGCACATCCCCGAAAAGGCGGGCGTTGGAAGGCAAAGGTACCAGTAGAATGGAAACTAATTAAGAATAAAATTGAATAAAACGGTTTAAAAAACTATCAGCGTGCTATACATAGCAGCCACGCAGTAAAATATTGCCATAAAATTAATAAAAATGACAAAAAGACCATAAAAAGGCTCAATATGATAATTGGTTTGGTTTCCAGCTAAAATTTATAAGAATTTTTTTTAATAAAGCGGTAAACATCCTGTAAAATAAGCTACTGACAATAACAATGGTGCTTATGAAAAGTATATAGTTTGTGAACTCAGAAACAATGGTACAATAATAAGTAGACAGATCGGTTCAATCTACAGCAGGATTGGCCTCAAAGCGAATCTTAACAAATAGCTAAAAAATTAATTCGATTTGTAAGAAAAATTGTGGATTTAAAAAAAAAATTAAAATCGGCCTAAGCACAGCAAGGCACAAAATGTTTCTGCATTGTAATATAAGACAGCTAAGTTCAGTTCAAAAAGTGCGCGGACATGGATTATAAAGAAATACTAAAAATGTCATAAAAACAACAATTAATAATTTTTTCTAATCGACACTTAAAAAACAGCAAGAGATCGCGAAATATTCAAAAACCTTTATCATACAATGTAAAGTAAGCAACTTTGGCAAATATTCTATAACTTTTTATTCTACTTAAAGTATGGTAGCAAGCCAAGAAACATCTCAAAATCCAAAAAAGCTGATGGACATCCCGCATCCGACAAGCGCAAGTATTTTAAAAATAGTTCCTAGTAGAACTACCAGAGACCTGTTAGAAATTTTATTAAGTTTTAAGCAGATAATAAGCTCTATGAGCAATGAGTTTTTGATTACCTTCATTTCGGGTATTTATTGTAATTTTTTGTTATTTTCTCAAAATCTTATAAAAAACTTTTCCAGAAAAAAAATCTACACGAGATTCAAAAACAGGGAAAGTTTTCTATCCATAAGATTTTATTGACACGATATAGAAATGGCAACTTCTGTCTCCAAAAGCTTTTTTGTTTAATTTTAACTATCGTAACTTTGTAAACTAACCGCCTATAAAGTACATACAAGCAATACTAAGTAGGTACTAAGTTTGAATTGAAGAACGGATTGCTTTTAAATAACTTTGTTGTATGAAATTGAAGAATTCTTGACAATGTTTTTACATTAAGGCCACTATTAGCGTTTTTCTAGGTTGCTTTACTTCACTGCTACTAACAGTAGTTTACATTGGCTTACTCCTCTTCCTCCGTGTAAGCTTTGCCCCAGATTAGCGAGCAGCACACGCTAGAATGGAATCTGAACAGGATAGCAAAGGGCAGGCCGATGTGCATGACCAGGCGATAGCCAAGTACAGAGATGCGCCCGTTCAACAGCTCGCTAGCGACTCCGTCCATCCGGCTGCTCTCGAAGGTGCCCAGCAGCCACAGGGCCAAGTTGATGCCTAGCAGGGCGGCGATGCAGCCTCGGCCGGGCTTTTTTTCTAGCAGATCCGGCCGGCTGGACCGGCGACGGAGGCCGTCCAGCAGAAGCGGCGCCTGCATCACGGCCTGGCCTAAGCCTAGCAGCCCTGCCAGGCCTTCCATGGTGGCCAGCTCCACAGGGTAAACCCAGGCATTGGCTAGCAGGGCGCATAGCATGAATATGCAGTAGATCAGGTCACCGAGGAAAGCTGCGATCTGCGAATTGGCGGTTTCATCCGTTTCTCAAGTGGCTGGGGCGTGGGTTTCACAAACGCGAAATTTCATAACCGCTAAATGTCATCTACTTTCACAACCGCGAAACTTCACAACCGCTAAAAATGTTGCACATACTTTCATATACTGCAGTCTTTTTAGCGGTTGTGAAATTTCGCGTTTGTGAAAGCAACCCTGGCTGGGGTGGTGCAGTGTGGCCGATTCTTAAATGGCTGGGGTGGGTGCAGTGAGGCCGATTCTTAAATGGCTGGGGTGGTGCAGTGTGGCCGATTCTTAAATGGCTGGGGTGGTGCAGTGTGGCCGATTCTTAAATGGCTGGGGTGGTGCAGTGAGGCCGATTCTTAAATGGCTGGGGTGGTGCAGTGTGGCCGATTCTTAAATGGCTGGGGTGGTGCAGTGTGGCCGATTCTTAAATGGCTGGGGTGGGTGCAGTGAGGCCAATTCTTAAATGGCTGGGGTGGGTGCAGTGAGGCCGATTCTTAAATGGCTGGGGTGGTGCAGTGTGGCCGATTCTTAAATGGCTGGGGTGGTGCAGTGTGGCCGATTCTTAAATGGCTGGGGTGGTGCAGTGTGGCCGATTCTTAAATGGCTGGGGTGGGTGCAGTGAGGTCGATTCTTAAATGGCTGGGGTGGTGCAGTGTGGCCGATTCTTAAATGGCTGGGGTGGTGCAGTGTGGCCGATTTTTTAATGGCTGGGGTGGTGCAGTGAGGCCGATTCTTAAATGGCTGGGGTGGTGCAGTGAGGCCGATTCTTAAATGGCTGGGGTGGTGCAGTGTGGCCGATTCTTAAATGGCTGGGGTGGTGCAGTGAGGCCGATTCTTAAATGGCTGGGGTGGTGCAGTGTGGCCGATTCTTAAATGGCTGGGGTGGTGCAGTGTGGCCGATTCTTAAATGGCTGGGGTGGTGCAGTGAGGCCGATTCTTAAATGGCTGGGGTGGTGCAGTGTGGCCGATTCTTAAATGGCTGGGGTGGTGCAGTGTGGCCGATTCTTAAATGGCTGGGGTGGGTGCAGTGAGGCCGATTCTTAAATGGCTGGGGTGGTGCAGTGTGGCCGATTCTTAAATGGCTGGGGTGGTGCAGTGTGGCCGATTTTTTAATGGCTGGGGTGGTGCAGTGAGGCCGATTCTTAAATGGCTGGGGTGGGTGCAGTGAGGCCGATTCTTAAATGGCTGGGGTGGGTGCAGTGAGGCCGATTCTTAAATGGCTGGGGTGGTACTGTGAGACTCGATTTTCAGGGGCTGGGTGGTACTGTGAGACCCGATTTTCAGGGGCTGGGTGGTGCTGTGAGACCAGATTCCCAGTGCCTAGAGTGAGGCCCGTGCTGTGCTGTGAGACTCGATTCTCTCAGTGGCTGGGGTGGTGTTGCGAGGTCGATTCCCATTGGCTGGGGTGGTGCTGAGGCCGATTCTTATTGGCTGGGCCGTTGGGTAGTACTGTGAGTTGGATTCTCTGTGGCTGGGGTGGTGCTGAGGCCGATTCTTATTGGCTGGGCCGTTGGGTGGTGCCGTGAGGCAGATTCTCAGTGGCTGGGGTGGTGCTTGATATGGCTACAGTCTGCAGGTCTACTCGCATTCGACGAGAAAATTGCGTACCCGCAATGCGCCGGGAAATACTTGTATATGTATACAGTACAAACTAATTAATTTATTAGATAGAAGCCACTAGCATTTAAAGGCTAAAGCCTAAATTCGATAAAATTGCTAGTAATCAAAGTGTATCTAGTTCGCATGATTGTTATTACGCTCGGGTGAAAATCAGAGATTAGAATAGCTGCATGTTGAGGGTTCTTTTTTAAGTGTGACCACATTATTTAGGCGGCACAATTGCAATAAATTTACCAATAGCCTATCATCAAAGGCGTGCCGTTCGGCGCTGAAAACTCCAGTTGGCGCAAACGGCACAGAGCCGGCACAGAGGCTGCAATAGCGGCCAGGTGTAGCAGAGCCGTATGGATCAGGTAAGCCAGAGCGGCGGCTTTGCGATCTTTCAACGATAATACGCAGATGCACACGGCCAATGTGACAATGAAAGCGGCCGCGCCAATGGCTGGGCCAATCAGATCGCGCACAGTCAGTTCAATGTTCAGTTGGCGCAGCCAATCAGCTTTCTCGGCGCGTTCTGCTGGTGGTCGCATTAAGATAAGGGGAGATGGCTGTACGGTAGTCAATGTACGAGCGTACCTTGAATTAGAATGTAAGATTTCGAATGAACTGGCGTGTTGCATTGTATACAATATAGTCTACCAACATATTGAGAATTGAATCTCTTAAAGTACAAATTTCACTGTATCAACTATAAAACAATGTACGAAGTAGAAAAATGCATACAGTTCGCTTGCTGTGTGTACATGTGTAACCAACGCGACGTAGCAACAGTTACATTACAAATGAAAGTACAACAGAAATGTGTTAGCATAAACTACAATGATAAGTTTAGCGTTCTTATTACGGCTATTTTTGTACCTATGGTGAAAATTGTGTAGTTTTAAGACGATGCATTGTTATTGTTTGCCCCCGAGTAGCTATTGTTAGTTACAGATTCAAAGCAAAGCTCATCGTGATGCAATAATATGTGCAGTACTTGAGCACTATGCATAGAAAATAAATAGGTACAGTATATTGTTGTTAGTACTCATATAAACAGGTAAAATCATAATACTCATTATCCATTAAGATTATTTAGAAACGCTTCAAGTCCCATAGTTCGATTCCGAGTGTATAAGCCTTGAATCAGTTTAGCCTTTGGCTTTTTTTGAGCGGCTGGCTCACTAGTGCCAACTTGAGACACCGAGTGAAGACACTTTAGTACACCCTGCGTATGGCTATGCGTTATGTACAGAGATCAGATTAATTGGCTCTTGTTATATTATACCGTTAGGACTTTTAGTAGCTGCATACGCATATAACATACTTTACCACTGTACATAAAATACAAATGATTAATAATCATTGACGTGCTGTAAATTATAAATTTTTTTTTCTGCACCATTGTCTCTGACGTCTGAACGGAATCGAACGTAATACATTACACTCCATACCACAGTACGGTAGAGAACAGTCCAGCTTTGCATAGCACTTAGGAGTATGTGCATTTAATGATATAATAATCAATGCCCATCATCCATAACAACAGCGCCTAACGCTGTAATTATCAGTAACAGATTGCTACGACTACTGTTTCATCAATACTTCATTTAGTTTTTTTAAAAGATCTGAACACAAGTGAACAAAAGGCAATTGCGTTCATAATCTATTTTTAAAAATAAATTTGCGAAGCAAAACACCATACGGCATTGTGCAACAGTGTATAACTGATCATAGAAATGCACTAGATGAACCGCAAGAATTAGAACTGATACGTTTTTGTAAACAATTTGACGCACAAAAACAATAAATTAAATAAAAATGCAAATAATTGAAAGTAAAACGTGATCATTGCATTTAAAACATAACGAAACAATCTCAGAATAAAGAATATAAATAAAACCGGCATCATACTACTACTATATACTGATATTTAGCAAACGCACCCTCTCGATTATCGCCGCTGCTGTTCGAGCGTTGCCGCAGCCGGCTATTCTCCCCAGTCTCCTCCGACTCGCAGTTGGCATTGGTCTCGGCCGGGGCCGACTGCTTGGCTTCTACCATCCGGTGATCGCCAACATAGGCTAGCAGTTGCAGGGCCATGGGCCCAGCTAGCAGAGCAAACTCAACTTTCGCCGGACTGAGAAACGGATCAAGAGAATCGATGGCCGCCCGACCATTCGGACAAGCGGCCGAGGCATTCAAAGCGGCGGAGGTGGCCGTGGCATTGGTTTTGCCAAGCGGCCTAGCTAGAACTACAGCAATAGTGATTTCCGCAACTGAACTGTGAGCCCACAGGCACAGACAGGCGGTGAGCAGGTGGCCCAGCAGGGCAGTTATAAAGCCTCTGTGCTGCAAGAAAATTGCCCTATGCCCGAAAGCCAACAGGCTGCCAGATGCGACTACAAACAGTAGCTGACAGGCGTAGAGAGCAGTTTGAAACGGATTGCCTGTGCAGGCTGGCTTGTTGCCATCTAGATAGGGCGCCGACATGTGCAACAAATCCAAGGCAACCGTGCCAGCAACGAACAGCGCCAGGCCAGCCCGCAGGTAAGCATTGAAGCCTTCGCCGCAGTGGGCAACGAATGGCAGACTAGCCACTGAGCCATCTTCAAAGCGGACATCGCTTGGCGCGGCAACCGCAGTAGAATTGTCCGTCTGCGGCGGCGGCGCGACACCGGCTAGCCGGTGGCCCAGACTGAGAGATTCCATGCGAATCTGCCTACGCTGAGAGTGGTAGCGACTTTCGCGATTGCGCCACATGTAGACGCCAAGAGCGACGCAGGACCCGATGCCGGTTAAATAGACAATGAAAAAGAATGCCTCGTGAAATTGGGTGCTCTCCGCGCGATCGCCGGTCATGGCGAAGTACACGCTGGTTGATAGGCCGATAGAAAAAATCACCAGGGTGTACACTAAGCCAAGGCTGTGCCGAAGAAAGATTAATGACTTTTCTTCGTCTCGCTTTTCCTGCTCCATTGCTGCTTGTTGTGCAATCCAGTTTCTGTTAGATTAATATTTGTTTATTTATATAACAACAGCAACAGATCGAAACTAAAGATGCTGGAAATGTTATAGGAACATAGCAATTATAGCTAGCTATATACAACTGATTCAATGGTAAATATACATACACATTTATATAATGAATAAATGCCATTTAAATGGCCACCAAAGAATTGCCAAAAAATAATTGAAAAAAATGACATACAAATATGATACAGTATAGAGCTCCCCTCACCCTACAACCCCAAGGACACACAAAATTATGATCCTATCAAAACTGCAACTAATGTATTACATAAACATGAAGAAGCCCAACTTTGCATCTATTCTGTTGTACTTTACCCTTTGGTCTTAATTTTGTCTATTTAACCATGTTCAACTCTATATAGACTTACAAACTATAATACACTAAAAACTCTATCTTAATTCCTGAATCAAACATAAGAAAACTATTCCTAATCCTAATCATATCTAATGACTTTAATTGTAGAAAATTGTTTTTTAAGGTTTATTTAGCTTTTCTTTTTTGACCTGTATTAGATAGGCTTAGTTGGCTAATTATCATATATATATATATATATATATATAAACATATTATCCTATTGTCCTAAAGCCAAGGGGTTATATAGCTAAAAACTTAAAACTAAAATTATAGCCTAATGGTAAAATTTTGGACTTACAAATAGAAGGTTAGAGGTTCAATTCTCATTTTTTCCTAATTATTTTTGGAACTATTTATACCTCTGAGAGCAAAGGTAGATTTAGGGGGGTGGGGCAGCCATCTTCCCTTCTATAATAGCTTGACAGAACATATTGCACCCTAAAAAAAAATAATTTGCACCCCTAAACTTGATTTTTTTACCTCAAAATGCCTTTTGAGCACCACTAAACTTGATTTTTTGCACCCTAAATGCATTTTTTATGCTCCCTAGCTTAAAAGTTGGCACCTTTTATACTTGTGTTGGCATCCCAAACTTGGACTGCCTCCCACCAAAATGAAATCTGCCACTGTCTGAGAGATACTAACTTTATATTATAGTGCTTATAGTTTATAAGGCCTATCTCTATATATTAGGTTAGAATTATAAATATTATTATTTTATAGATATAAATATATATACTATTATATACATTATTTAAGTTGTTAGTATACTAGATCTAAGATTTATAACAACAATATATAATATTATTTGTTCCTTGCATAGGCCAAGTATTTTGGTTTATTTTAGACCTAGCTATGCAAAAGGCATCTTAACTTTTTATAAAAAACTAGGAACTAGGTAATATTTTTTTAAGGTTTAGAATTGATAAATATATATATATACAACATATCATATATATAATATGCACAACACCTAGCCAAGCCAACCCAAGGATCTAACTAAGATAAGTCACAAAAAATGTGGCATCTAGTTAATCTAGCAATAGGATGATTCAGGGACAGATAATTAAAGATGGTCAAAATGGGGACAGTCAATCCTGAGACAATGTATAATAAAAAACTATTAAATCAGCTATTTGGTATTTTGATAGATTAGAGAACTATCATTATATTTATTATGATTATTATGATTGTTATTATTATAATTATATATATTATTATTATTTTATATATCAATTTTTTAATAAAATATATATAGAAATAGTTGCCCAGATTGGAATATAGTGGGTTCAAAATCTGCAAGTTTCAATAGATTGTTTCTTATAATTGTATAATATTCTGCCTCTCTCAAAATCCACAAAAATGGTTAACATACTACTTATACATTTCATTCAGTAGTACAATTGTCAAGTTAAACCCCATCTACAATTCATCATAGGTCATGTATGACCTACATTAGTCAGTTCAAACCCCACCTATGATTCATCATTTGGCTTGCACCCAGTTTGCACCCGGATGAACCAATCAAATGCAATAGAAAACTACTAGCTACAGTAACCAATCATGCGCATTTGCAGTAGACTAGTTGCGCAATTTTCTGCCTTGTCATGCTTGACAGCAACCAAAGCATGACCCTTTGAAATTTACAAAAAAGGTGATGGACAACCTTGAGAGAGGTCTATTTGCCTATAAATACAAGTGGTCCAAAGTGGACCCAGAGCTAAAAAATTGACTTGTGGAAGGAGAAGAAGTTCCAAAGAGGAAGAAATGGTCTTCCTACCAAAGAAGATTCTTTGAGTTCTTGTGGTAAGCCTTACTCAGTTGTGCCAGTAGTTTGAGATGTCTCATTTGTATTGAGTTTGAGTCTGTTGAGACTCTTGAGTCTATTTAGACTCCATTGGTTGCAATCTCCAGAAGGACTACCCTAATAGATCTTCGAAGACTATCAGTGATTACTGGAGCTTTACCTAGAGTGCATTAAGTCATTGCTAGAAGGAGAAGGCTTCTTTGATACTGCAGTTTGGTGCAGGGATCCCATTGTTAATTTGAAGCTTCCTATTGGTCTGAACAACAGATACCAGCCAGCAAGAGACAAAGAAGACCACTGGACTAGGCTCCAAGAGCTAACCAGCTAATCTGCAAGACGTCAATAGACCACTTGCAAGAACTACTGATCAGGACTCAAAGTAATAAATACCTTCATTTGATTACTAGGTTGCCTAGCTAAGTGCTAAAACTGATTGTTCTTTGATCACTGAGAAAAGTCTCAATAATAAGGAATACATCATAATGATAATATTGCTATTGCTTTGAAAAAGAGGAAACTACATTAAATTGATATGTTCTTTAATCTTATTAAAGGCCACATATTAGTTTTATAATCAAATATACTAATACATTAAAACATTTGATGTGACACCCTAAATTATGTCAAAAGTATAGCCATATTGTACAATTTTTTATTAGAAAAGATATTATCATAAAATAAATTCTCTAGGCCTACATATAAATAAAAAACTATATGTAAAGTTAGACAATTGCTGGAGTTCTAGAACTAGAACCCATTTTTAATGGATATAGATCTAGCACTCTTTTGTAGGCAGTTATCTACTAACAAAGTCTTTGAACATTAGAAGTATCTTGTTTTGAATCTTACACTGGATACATTTTCATTGAATTTTCAATTGTACGCCAACAAATTTAAATGTACACCAACTTTCTTAATGTGTGCCAACAAAAACAAAAACAGAAATTAAACATAACCAGAAGTCAGAATTAGAACAGTACATGTATATTATAAATGGTCAATAAATATTTAAATTTAAATTTAAATTACAAAAAATTGATAATGAGATGACAATTGTTGTGACAATTCCGATAATTGAAATGATTAGGCCTAGTAAATGAGAAAATAGTAGAAGAAAAAATGGTTTTTGAAATAACTTAACACAGAAAAATGCACAAAAAATTATTTATATTAATTTGTGCACTAGTTGTGTATGCCACACTATATGCCACACTGTACACAGCCAAAAAAATGTACGCTGGTATACGCCACAAAACTAAGTATACGCTGGAATATTCCGATGTACACCTCTCCTTTTGCAATATGGCTGCCCCCTCCAAAAATTTCTTGATAGAACATATTGCACCCCCTAAAAACCTAAGTTTGTGCCTCTTAAACTTGATTTTTTGCCTCCTAACACCTTTTTTGCACACTTAAGCTGATATATTTTACCTTTTGTACATATTTTTGTGCCTCCTAGCTTAAAAATTGGCACTTTTTATATTTATGTTGATGCCACAAACTTAGATCACCTCCTCAAAATGAAACTCTAGATCCGCCACTAATTATTATAATACGACTACTAGTATCCATAGCTAATAGAAAATAGGTTCTAGTGCCAGAACTCTAGCCATTATTGTAAAATTGTCTATAGGCCTTATTTAAAATCTAAAACTACAATAGGCCTACAAAATCTATTGCTCAATTATCTATTGCCACTTTGATTATTGCCAGATTGATTATCTAGTAGTAGTAGGCCTACTAGATTAACTTGAAGTTCAAAACTTATTATCCCAAAAATATAAAGTAGATAGGGGCTTAACAAATAACAAGGTATTTAGCCTTAATAATATAATTATAAATAGGAAGAAGGCCACTTCCGCCATTTACCTAAAATTATAATAGAAGATTTACCTAAATTTGCTAGGGCTAGCTTGGGACAATTATTTTTGTTTAAGGTGTTAGGCTTCTTTTATAATAGGTCTAGAGCTTAACCTTAAGTCATATTTTTTGTCAAAAAGTAGGCTTTTACTTAGCCCTAAGTTACATGGCCAATGTCGGCCTAAATCAAAAAGATTGCACATGACATACATGACATAGGCCTAATGTCATGATGGGTATCCAGTCAATCCGGCGACAAGACAATCCGGCGACAGACAATCCGGCAACAGTCAATCCAGCAACAGATGATCCGGCAACAGATATTAAATCAAGATATATCAGCATATAGTTTATTAGTTAAGCTATTATTTTTTTCAGAAAAAAATTCAGAATAATATATGTTGATTTAATATCTGTTGCCGGATTGTCTGGAAGCCTCATGATGTATGGTATAGGACCAAGATTGCCATACACCAAGACCGCCATACTTGGGGGAGCTAAGGGAGAAATTTGACTCAATGTTATTAGATGGTGCTAGAGACTGAGAGGAGATAAGTGGCTAAGAGAGCCAGCAAGACAAGGATGTAAGAAAAAAAATCTACAAGAGGAATAGCAATACTAGAATATTGGTAGCTCCCTCAATACCAGTAGCCAGCTATAGCTGTGGTGGTCTTGGTGTATGGCGGTCTTATTCATGCGCCTAATGTATATTATGCCTAGCTATATATGCCTAGAATAATCTAAGGAGGCAAAAAGGGGTCGTTCACGAATACTTGGATAGAGTAGGTCTAAATTTTTTTAACATTGGCTTGAGCTTTTTTGCTATTGACATTGTTAGGCCTACTGCAACTGCTGTAATGTAAGAAAAAGAAAGATTGGATACTTTCAGCTGTGAAAAAGATTGTTTTTTACTAGAGATTTCGGTTTTAACATTATTAGTTTTTATAACATAATGACTAATGTTAATAAAATTTTCGGCCACAATAACTTTTTTCATGTTTAAAAATGTAACAAGTCACAACAAAATTTGCTAGCTTGAAACACTGTTTTTTCACTTGTGTAAGTATGTAAACGAAAATATTTAATAAAATTTTGATTCGTTTTTTATAGGCCTAGAGCATAAGAATACTTTTTTACTTCATTTGTGTTTACATAAGTTTTTTAAAACTTATAAAGGCCGTTAAGGTTAAAAAATTTCCCGCGTGTGCGTGATCTAAGCACTCAGTACTCAGTAGTAAGGTCTAGGACTACTGAAGTAGAAGGATGAAAAACTGTTTTCTTGGGATACATTTTACTGAAGAAATTCATTATGTAGAATGAAAGTTTTCAATTTTACAGTAGGGGCCCTAGTAGGCCTACTAAAATTAGTTTTGGTTTTTAATAGAACAGAAGAGTGCCAAGTGAAAGACAGATACAGATCCAATGAATGTTTATATTTTTATACCTTGCTTCTCTTATAGCCCTATTGCCATTGATATTCGTAGAGTTTTTTGTTTCGAAAATTAATATTATATGTTAATATAAATTTGTATATTCTATGTCAATCTATGATATGTATATAAATCATAGGCCAACAGTAGCCCCACTATGTAATTATTGTTATATAGCAAGTAAAATTGCCTATATTATTATGCCATTACTATTAATGGCATAGCCCCACACAGGTCAATTATAAATATGAGGGTCTATTTATGATTTTTATTTTATTATTTTTATGGGCCCAATTCGCAATTGATTTTTTGAATAATTTTAAAAATATTTTTTCTGTAGGCCTAGGTTATAGTTTTTCAAATAGTAGGCCTAGTATAGGGCCTAATGCTTAGCATGCTGCATAGTATACCAAAATTCTAACATATGCCTATATGGGCTATGGCATAGGGTACCCGGTAAAATGCGGAATCCGCAACGGAATCGGAATGGAATAGTACGCTAAAACGCGGAATCCGCAGCGGAATGGTAAACTGCGGAACGAAGTGCGGATTCCGCATATTAAAGTAAAACGTGGAATGCAAAAATGAAAAAAGTAAAATGCGGAATGAAAACTAACTAAATTATACTTTTATTCATCAACATCAACATGTACTAAAGACTACAAATAGCTATCTAGCTACATGTATATATAGCTTAATTTATTTAGAAGCTGATTTTTTGTAGTGTCAAATAAAGTTTCTATCATCGGAATGTATATTAACAACATATTGTGCAGTTTTCGGAAATAAGTATACGCTAAAAATACAGAAATAAATTTCTTTGTAAGAAATGTTTAAATATTCCATTTGCCTATCTTGCAAATGCATTCGGAAGTGTTACCATGATGCTCACTTGCGCTAGGCTTCCGCGCCAGTTTATCACAATATATCATGATATTAAAAAGTGCTTATGCATGGACCTGGCCTGATTTCCAAGTGCCAAAATGTGCTACAAGGGAACCTAACGTACAAGCAAAACCCTTTCCTGGACATCCTTTTTGATGCGACCAACTATTAACAGCTAATTTTCTAAATGTACTGTTTGATTGAATCTATGCATTAACTTTTCTGTGGACAAAGCCCACAAGATTAAGTTCCGAAGAGGGTTTACAGGCGACAACAACCCGCTTTACGGGTGTGCGGGTAGAGCCTCTATGTGACTATGACCCGAAACAACAGCCCAGCAGTTGATTTGTGTCCTTAGAAGTAAGCACTATTTGCAGGCTTAGATTAATAAAGTTAACAAAAAGGTTGCGATAAAAACAATGCCCATTTTTGTAATAGTTACTCCGGAACCCGATGTGCAACTATAAATATAAATGTATGCCCAGATTGATAATTTCCATACTATGACTTGACTTCGCGATTCAAACACTGCATCAACATTACAATTCGGGGAGTCGAATTTCTTGGGTTTGTCCTCCAGTGGAGGAGTTCCACTCGTTATACCTAACTTTCTATTGCCTAGAGAAGTCATTATATATGATTTATCTGATTCATACCCCCAAGCATTGGTTAATTCGATAGAATAGAATGAAGGGATTGTTATGCAAGTGAGAAATCAAATAATTTTATACATTTTCTTATATTTACTAGCAAAATAGAGCCCCAATAATAAATAATCAAGCACTTATTCGTTAGCGATTCGCTGTCCCGTCGCTGGCGAAAAGTCGCTGGCAAAACTTCGCTAATGTTCCGCTGACGATTCGCCAATGCGACCGAGGTGGAAAAACTATGTTTTATGCTGCAGGAAGAAAAGTTCCAGACAAACACAGTTTTTGAAACGTTCTACGAGTATATGGGAAATGAAGAAAAAAATGTCGCCACTACTTCGCTGTCTCGCTGACAATTTGCTTGCGATTCGCCGGCGATTTTCCCAGAAGGTACTGACCTTCCATACTGATCTGACTGATCTGACTTTCCATGCTTCCTTGTACTATTTATTGCCTTTCTTGACACTAAAAACGTAAAAGCGTCTTGCAAATCGTAATTTTAGCTTCGCTAAAATCTATCTTGTCCTAAAGTTTCGGATATAATTTTTTTTTAGAAATGTACATTTAATGCTACGATTTTTTTTGACAGCAATAGGATGTAGGATGACTTCTCGCCACATGTCAGCGGGCACTTTTGAAATACATTAAATATAAAAATTGTACGTAGTATGCACTTTCGCTTCCAGAGTATGAATTTACCTTAAATAAGTTGCCAAAGCTCTATCTTCATTCCGAAAATTACTGTATCTTAACCATTCTGCTGAGGATTTTGCTAAGGGAAGATCAACAGATTTGATTTGAGTGTCATAGTGACAATGAAAAACAATTTGTTCAGCAAAAATGTACATAAATTTCAGATGTTTTTTTAAATATAAGGTGATGAATAAAAGTATAATTCAGTTAGTTTTCATTCCGCATTTTACTTTTTTCATTTTCGCATTCCGCGTTTTACTTTAATATGCGGAATCTGCACTTCATTCCGCAGTTTACCATTCCGCTGCGGATTCCGCGTTTTACCGTACTATTCCATTCCGATTCCATTGCGGATTCCGCATTTTACCGGGTACCATGGCATAGGGGAGATTTCAAAAAAATTAGGGGCCTATATACCAAGTTTGTGGCGCATGACTAGGGCCTAAGACTGCCACACACCAAAACCACCACAGCTATTGCTGGCTATTGGTATTGAGGGGGAGCTACTAATCTTCTAGCATTGCTATTCCTCTCATAGGTTCTTTTCTCACAGCCTTGTCTTGCTGGCTCTCCTAAGTCCTATCTACTTATCTCTCTAGCACCATCTAATAACACAAATTGGCTATCACAAATGTATTGAAAATTTCATAGTATTGGACTAAATTAGCTATTCCTCTTAAATTAGCTATTCCAATAAAGGTCAATATCCACACTCTAGTAGCTGCTGCTAGCACTTTGCCAGTGTCATCTTTTGGTAATTTATGCATTTGCAACAGATTTTCTTTCTGTTAATAGCACTAGTAGAAAGCTTGTGCAAGTGGGAGCACAGCAGTGGTTCAAATCAAGACATTTCTATGAGGGGCATTCAATAAGTTTCTGGATGCACAGAAATGAAAAGCATCAGAGGGAAGATAAATGTCAGGCCTTTTTGAAGTACTCTCCAGCAACTTCAATGCACTTTCTCATCCTTTTAAACAAAGTAGCAAAGCAGCCAGCCCACTCCAACTAAGGGATGTCAAATAGGTGACTTTAGAAGGCCTTGACGGCCTGTTCTGGTAGTGCAAATTGGACTCCCTTGAGCAGGTGCTTGACTTATGGGAACACAAAGAAATCACATGGTGCCAAGTCGGGGCTGTAGGGTGGGTGCTAAAGCAGTTGGACGCGATTCTGCTCCATGAACTCCACAGTTAGTTGGGCAGTATGAGCCTAGGTGTTGTCCTAATGGAGCAGCAAACTGTGATAGCGAGTCCTTGGGAACTTCTTAGCGATGGATTGCAGCATCTAGGGCATACAGTCGGTTACATACCAGCCTGCAGTCACCGTCCGCTGTGTTACCAGCGGAATCATGGCTATGGGACCATTGCAAGCCACAAAACAGCCACTATCTGCTTGGCAATGCCAATGCTTTGTGACTGCACAAGCTTTGAAGATGGCAGACTGCCAATGGGGGTCCACTGGGCCAACTGCTGCTTGCTCTCTGGGTCAAAACAGTATACCCAGGGCTCATCACCACTGATAATGTCCCAGGAGCTCGTTGATCTTCCACCGTCAAATATTTCAAGCATTGAATGGCACCAATTGATCTGGGCCTGTTTTTGCTCCTAGGTCAGGTAATGAGGCACCCAGTGTGCAGACACCTTGCTGAGGCCAAGCCTTTCATGTAGGATGGTTGAGGTGCTTCCCGATGAAATGCCCACAGCAGTGGCTAGCTGTTGCACTGTCAACTGCGGGTCTTCTTCAACCAAGGCCTGCACTACAGCCACTGCTTCCTGAGTGGTTGAACTCAGGGGTCATCCTTTGCGAGCCTTGTCTTCAAGCAACACTCGGCCCCAACGAAATTCCGTGAACCAGTCAAAGATGGTTGTTCTTGAGGATGCAGTATCCCCAAAGGCTAGGCAAAGCCATTCTAAGCTTTGCGACTGGTTCAGTCTAAATTTGTAATTATAAAAAATCATTGCTCTCCAGTAGATGCATGACAGTTCCATAATAGATACTTGAAGTTGGAGGTGATAGGTGACTTTGAAGTGAAGTTGTGAGATTCAGGTTTATTGTGTAAACTTTATATTTTATGTCAAATCTCAGGAGATATACATTTTTCATATGAGTACATTTTGAGCAGCCTAGAGTGTGCTGGCTCTTATGGTCCCGAAACTTATTAAACGCCCCTTATACAAGTATAAGATTACATAGAAAAGCTAGTATGCACTTGTACTTTCTTTAACTTTGATTCTTGTCCTGTTTATCTATAAGCTTATATTTAAGCACAATTCACCACCCCAAATTTCCAACCCACAACCTCTTTAACCCTACCCCTAACCCAGGCTAGCTATGTGTAGTCCTTTATTTTCTATCCAGGCCTAAATTATCAATTCATTCACCCTACCTTATATAAAACTGATATTAACCCTATTCCAGACTACCCCCATCCTCCACTAGGGTAGGCCTAGGATTGCTAGCTAAATAATGTATGTATTTTCTATGAGGCAATATAGTTTTATTGTATAATAATTTTAATATATAGTTGGATACTCATATATCACTTAGTATCTAGCGCTTATTTAATATAGCATTTGACTTACTCAACTTGGCTGCAGGGGGCTCCATATATCTAGAAACAGTGAGGAGATGTTGCTACCCATTTTGCTAACCCTTGGCAACCACAAGCAGCTAGTGCTACAGTGTGGTGCAGGGAGTTCTGATGGTGCCAGTGTCTGCAGTGCAGTCCTCCTCTAGAAAATCCAGGAGGTAGATAGTTGCTCACTGGATAGCCTTTAGGTAATGGACGAGCTAGCAGAGATTCCTGGGCCTAAAAATGTAGTGTATATGGCATTTAGTGCATGGTATAATATAGCTCCCTTAGACCTTAGCAAAGTTTGTTTAGCATTTATTATTTGTTTTGCAATGTTATAAAGAAGATTTATATTTCATAAATAATCCCACCATTGTTATCAAGTTGTGGTATATTTCTTCTCATTAAGAATTTCCTAATGTTGCTACCAAGTTGTATTAGAATAGTTTTTTTATTGCCCAATGATTTCTCTTTCTAATATCCAGATTGGTTTTTGTCTAATTATGATTTCCCATTGACTTAGGCCTAGCTGCAAGGTGATCCAAAGATGCAACGGGTGGAAAATATTGCCTTTTCTGCTAAAATGACTTCCCATTAGTGGATGATCCAGTTTTAGGCTATCTAATAAATTGGAAATTTTTTCCTTTTGTCTTGGTAAATGACATCTCTCCCCTTTGATTTTCTACTTTTGGTTTAGACTATTCATCTTCTCATTTTGTATTTCACCTAAAACCAATTTATCTTTGATTCTAACAAATAAGAAAGACTTTTAGCAAAATTCGCTTAATTTAGTTTTATCAAAAAAAATAGTTTCCTTTGGTTTTGATGGGAGTTCAACTTGAGAGCACATCTTAGTATTAGCATAAAATTTTTATCAATTGACCTCTTCTATAGGATAGGTTATCTATTGGACTACAACCTCTCTAGTCTATATATGGCCCTTTGATAATAATATTGCCCTCATGCTTTAGAAAGTGACCCTTGGGCGTGTTTGTGCTGATATTTGGGAAACTGGGAATTTTTTACAAGGCGGGTCTTTTAGCAGCAGTAGAAAAAACCATAGACAACAAAGTATCGCAGCATCGCTCTAATGAAAATAAGCCAGCCAGCCTCGTCAGCTGCTAAAAGACCAGCCTCATAAAAAATTCCTAGTTTCCCATCCCGGTGTTTGAGTAGTCTGTGTGGTAAATACTATGCTATAAATACAAACGTAAGCATAATTATCTAGAATGACCCATCTGCTCTGCTTCTGGTGGCCACCACAGTTCAACTCTTAGTGCTGGGCGATGCGGGTCGCAGTCCCAGAATGCAGTTGCACGCATTGAGCTTTGCCGAGTCTGGCTATCACGTGACCCTGCTAGGTTATTCTGGTTCTCCATGCCGCTCCGCTGTGGCCAATCACCGGCTGATTAAGGTTGAGCACATCCGGCAGGCTCCCGCTTGGCTTGATCGTCTGCCAACAGTTCTAGCTCAGCCGTTGAAGCTTCTGGCTCTGCTGGTGCTGCTGTGCTGCAGCCTGTTGGCGCACCCGCGCTCCGACCTGCTGCTGGTGCAGTCGCCGCCAGCTGTGCCCGCCCTGCTTGTGGCCTGGGCCACCTGCCGGCTGGGTCGGCGTCGGCTTATTGTTGATTGGCACAACTATGGATGGACTCTGGCCAGGTATGCAGTTTATGCTGTTACTGGGTCCAAACATTCACAGACTCGAAACATTCACAGACTCGAAGCTTCACAAGCTCGAAGCCTCACAGACTCGGAACTTCACAAGCTCGAAGCCTCACAGACTCGAAGTTTCACAAGCTCGAAGCCTCACAGACTCGAAGTTTCACAAGCTCGAAGCCTCACAGACTCGAAACTTCACAAGCTCGAAGCCTCACAAGCTCGAAGCTTCACAAGCTCGAAGCCTCATAAACTCGAATCTTCACAAGCTCGAAACTTTACTAAGCTCAAAGCTTCACAAGCTCGAATCTTCACAAACTCGAAGCTTCACAAGCTCGAAACTTCACAAGCTCGAAGCTTCACAAGCTCGAAACTTCACAAGGTCGAAGCTTCATAAGCTCGAAGCTTTTCTTCACACAAGCTCGAAGCTTCACAAGCTCGCAGCCTCACAAGCTCAAAGCTTCACAAACTCAAAGCTTCAAAAGCTCGAAACTTCACACAAGCTCAAAGCTTCACAAACTTCACAAGCAAAAATTCATAGGTTGTTTGGGATCCAAGTCCCAAACATCAGATCCAAGTCCCAACCATCAGATTCAAATCCCAACCATCAGATCCAAGTCCCAACCATCAGATCCAAATCCCAACCATCAGATCCAAGTCCCAATCACCAGATCCAACTCCCAATCACCAGATTCGAATCCCAAACACAAGATCTAAATCCCAATCACCAGATTCGAATCCCAGTCTACAGATCCAAATCCCAGTCTACCGATCCAAATCCCAATCTACAGATCCAAATCCCAATCTACAGATCCAAATCCCAATCTACAGATCCAAATCCCAATCTACCGATCCAAATCCCAATCTACAGATCAAAATCCCAATCTACAGATCCAAATCCCAATCTACAGATAAAAATCCCAATCTACAGATCAAAATCCCAATCTACAGATCCAAATCCCAATCTACCGATCCAAATCCCAATCTACAGATCAAAATCCCAATCTACAGATCCAAATCCCAATCTACAGATAAAAATCCCAATCTACAGATCAAAATCCCAATCTACAGATCCAAATCCCAATCTAGCGATCCAAATCCCAATCTACAGATCAAAATCCCAATCTACAGATAAAAATCCCAATCTACAGATCAAAATCCCAATCTACAGATCCAAATCCCAATCTACAGATAAAAATCCCAATCTACAGATCAAAATCCCAATCTACAGATCCAAATCCCAATCTACCGATCCAAATCCCAATCTACAGATCAAAATCCCAATCTACAGATCCAAATCCCAATCTACAGATAAAAATCCCAATCTACAGATCAAAATCCCAATCTACAGATCCAAATCCCAGTCTACAGATCCAAATCCCAATCTACAGATCCAAATCCCAGTTCACCAATCCAAATCCCAGTCTACAGATCCAAATCCCAATCTACAGATCCAAATCCCAATCTACAGATCCAAATCCCAGTCTACCGATCAAAATCTCAATCTGCAGATCCAAATCCCCAAGTACCTAGTCCAAATCCTAAACCCAGTGCTTATGCGCTTACGTGTCCATTTGTCCCTTCGTGCAGAGCCGGCAGATCAATCTACCGCAGCCTCGAGCTCGGGTTCGCCTCAAGATTTCTCCGCTCGGACACTCACCTGTGCGTCACCGAGGCGATGCGCCGCGACCTGCGCAAAAGCTGGGGCATCGACGCCGTGGCCTTCCACGACAGGCCCAGCCCGGACTTCGCCGTGCGCGCCAGCGACAATCCGGACGCCACCGCGGCGCATCGCCTATTCGACCGGCTGGGAGCTCCTGGCGGCCCCGTGCCGCAGCTGGCGGAGACGCCGCTGACTCGGCTGGGCGTTGACGGCGTCGCCCGCTACCTGCCGATTTGCGAGCGGCCAGCTCTGCTGGTCTCCAGCACCAGCTGGACTCTTGACGAAGACTTCGCTCCGCTGATGGAGGCTTTGGATAGGTGAGGTGCTGCTGCCCTGCCGCCTAGGTGACGCCTGTCCTAGAGGCCAGATGCGCAACGGACAGCTTAACCGCAGCTATTGCGCGGCGCATCTGAAGGCTGGGGGGACCAAGGACGGGGGGGTCGCCACACACAGCCTTAATTACCCCAGCTAATGCTGGCACCCATTTTACAGCTGGGTGAACTGAAGCAATGCAGAGTTGAGTGTCTGGCTCAAGGACACAAATTGTTCCTAGTGGATCGGGAATCGAACCCCCGACCTTCAAGTCGTTAGTCCGACGCTCTAACCGCTACTATCACTCACTAGGCCACAACCCCTCACTAGACCACAACCCTCACTAGGCCACAACCCTCACTAGGCCACAACCCTCACTAGGCCACAACCCTCACTAGGCCACAACCCCTCACTAGGCCACAACCCTCACTAAGCCACAACCCCTCACTAGGCCACAAACCTCACTAGGCCACAACCCTCACTAGGCCACAACCCCTCACTAGGCCACAACCCTCACTAAGCCACAACCCCTCACTAGGCCACAACCCTCACTAGGCCACAACCCCTTACTAGGCCACAACCCTCACTAGGCCACAACCCTCACTAGGCCACAACCCTCACTAGGCCACAACCCTTCACTAGACCACAACCCTCACTAGGCCACAACCCTCACTAGGCCACAACCCTCACTAGGCCACAACCCTCACTAGACCACAACCCTCACTAGGCCACAACCCCTCACTAGGCCACAACCCCTCACTAGGCCACAACCCCTCACTATGCTTGCTTCTTGTTACTATACTATTCTACTAACAGTATTCATGCTGGTACCGCTTCTATTATTTTATTGCTAGTCAATAGTACAGTTACTAAAGTAATAGTAGTACTCTCCCTGACTAGTGCTGCTGTCCCCCTTGGCCGGCAGATACGATTCCAAGGCCGAGTCGGACCAGTCGCTGCCCGACCTACTCTGCGTGGTCACCGGGCGCGGTCCGATGCGCGATTATTACCTGTCCCGGGCCGGGCCCTGGCGCTCAGTCCGCCTGGTGTCCGCCTGGCTGGAGCCGGCCGACTATCCCGCACTGCTGGCCGCGGCCGATCTTGGCGTCAGCCTGCACGCGAGCAGCTCCGGCCTGGACCTGCCAATGAAGGTGGTGGACATGTTCGGCTGCGGCCTGCCAGTCTGCGCGCTACGCTTCCCGGCTATTGGCGAACTGGTTCGTCACGGCGTCAACGGGCTGCTGTTTGACAGCGGCGAACAGCTGGCCGAGCAGCTGGCCAAGCTGCTGAGACCGGCCGAGGCGTCTTCTGTCGACGAATTGAAACGGCTGCGTCGCGGTGCTAGGGACGCGTTTAGGGGCGACAATTTTGTGAAAGCCTGGCGTAGGATTGTACGGCCGGTGGTGCGGGCCCTCCGATAGCCGCTGCTGCATTTTATCAGCTGGCAGAGCAAGCCTGATATTCCTTTTATTCTACTGTCAGTAGTCTGTTATTTTAATAAACTTTCTGTGCATTGAACTTCCTGTGGTTTTATTGGGCTATGTCAGGTGGGGCACTCATCTAGGCTCATTTGACTCTCAATTTGGCTCATCTGACTCTCAATTTGGCTCATCTGACACTCAATTTGGCTCATCTGACACTTATTTTGGCTATCCTGACACTCAATTTGGCTCATCTGACACTCAATTTGGCTCATCTGACACTTATTTTGGCTATCCTGACACTCAATTTGGCTCATCTGACACTCAATTTGGCTCATCTGATTCTAAATTTGGCTTATCTGATTCTAAATTTGGCTCATCTGATTCTTAATTTGGCTCATATGATTCTTAATTTGGCTCATATGATTCTAAATTTGGCTCATCTGACACTC
This sequence comes from Macrostomum lignano, assembly GCA_002269645.1. NCBI lineage: Eukaryota > Metazoa > Platyhelminthes > Macrostomidae > Macrostomum > Macrostomum lignano. The sequence continues at coordinate 32,183 of NIVC01001939.1, forward strand.
AATTTGGCTTATCTGATACTAAATTTGGCTCATCTGATTCTTAATTTGGCTCATATGATTCTTAATTTGGCTCATATGATTCTAAATTTGGCTCATCTGACACAATTTGGCTTATCTGATTCTAAATTTGGCTCATCTGATTCTTAATTTGGCTCATATGATTCTTAATTTGGCTCATATGATTCTAAATTTGGCTCATCTGATTCTAAATTTGGCTCATCTGACTCTCAATTTGGTTCATCTGACACTCAATTTGGCTTATCTGACCCTCAATTTGGCTCATCTGACACTTAATTTGGTTCATCTGACACTCAGTTTTGCTTATCTGACACTTAATTTGGCTCATCTGACACTCAGTTTTGCTTATCTGACACTTAATTTGGCTTATCTGACCCTCAATTTGGTTCATCTGACACTCAATTTGGCTCATCTGACACTTAATTTGGTTCATCTGACACCCAATTTGGCTCATCTGACACTTACGAGTTAAGTAGACTACCCTGACACTCAATATAAAGCCGTATGCTTTCAATAATGAAATTTGTTTGCTTATTGTAGATATTTTATTAGTTATAATTACTTCGTAATAGTTATAATTGGTGATAGATAATGCTTCAATGATTTTACAGTCCGACTTTCTTATATGAGAAATGACAAATTAATATGCGGATTTCTGTTCATGCTTTTTAGACTTCTCAATAAAATTTATTGGAATCAGACGAGAGCAGAGTTTTGGTTCTTAACATTGTGTAATTCTCTTTAACCGACAGCTCAGCCGCAGCTATAGCGTGGCGCATCTGAAGGCTGCGTACGGCTGTTCAGTCCAAGGACTGGGAGGTTGCCACACACAGCCTCAATTATCCCAGCTAATGCTGGCACCCATTTTACAGCTGGGTGAACTAAAGCAATGCAGAGTTAAGTGTCTTGCTCAAGGGCAGAAATTGTTCCGAGTGAGTTAAGAATCGAACCACCGACCTTCAAGTCGTGAGTCCGACGCTCTAACTCCGGTCCGGTTGTAACAAAAGTTTCGAGCGTTTTCTTTAAACTTCTAGAACTTTCTCCAGAGAAATTTCTGGAATGTTCTATGTGGGTATATAAGAGTGACCAGTGCGCACTACTATCCATATGGATTATGCTCAACCTTCAACTACAATGGCTACGCAACAACACAATCAACGTCACCTCATTCGAGCATCTTTACTTTTCTGCTTCAAGCTGGGCGACTCAGCAGCTGAGGCGCATCGCAAGTTATGTCAGGCATATGGCGAGGACTGTCTGAGTGAGCAACGCTGCCTTGCCTGGTTCGCGCAGTTCAAGAAGGGTGACGAATCACTCAAAGACAAGGAGCGCTCTGTTCGCCCACCTGAGCTCGATATTCAGCAGCTTGCCCTGCTTGTCGAAAGTGAGCCACATCTCACAACACGTGAAATGGCACAGTACTTCAAGGTCTCTGCCATGACCATCGACCGCGGCCTTCATCAGATCGGCAAAGTACACAAGCTTGGTCGATGGGTTCCACACGAACTTTCACCTGAGAACAAAAATTAGCGCATCATCACATGCACCCAACTCCTGTCCTATCGTCGCAACCCAGAATGGCTCGATACCCTGGTGACTGGCGATGAGTAGTGGGTGGCCTACTTCAACATCACACGCAAGCGCCAGTGGCTTGGCATGGGTGATCAGCCACAGCCAATGCGCAAACCTGATCCACACCAAAAGAAGGTCATGCTGTGGTCTGGTGGAATACCAGTAGAATTTTCCACTGGGAGCTTCTGCCTCGTAACACCAGCATCACTGCCGATGTCTACTGTGAGCAGCTGGATAGACTGCACCAGGCTATTGCCAAGCAGCAGGGCGCTGGCGCAAAAATTCGATTTCTTCAAGACAACGCCCGACCTCACGTGGCGAAGAAGACACTACAGAAGCTGCTCGAGCTGGGCTGGGAAGTCATGCCCTACCCTCCATACTCGCCTGATCTTGCGCCATCAGACTACCACCTGTTCTGCTCAATGCAGAACCACAAATGGTGTGACGTTAAAAGACGAGGAGGAGGTGAAAGCCTGGCTTAAGCAATACTTCAAGTCGCTGTCACCTGAATTCTTTAAGAAGGGCATCCACAATCTCATCGCCAGATGGCAACAGGTCATCGATCAGGATGGTGATTATATCCTGGAATAGAAACTGTGATGGAACTGGAAAATGAGTTCAAGGTTTGAGTACAAAAACGCTCGAAACTTTTGTTACAACCCAATGGTAAGAAAATTCATATAATTTTAAAAGACTAACAAGGCAACTTCCCAGTAGCTTGAAGGCATACAGTATACACACAAAATTACTCTGATGAAGCACGTTATGTGATCTATCGAATTTCGATAAAAAAACAACACGTCGGCTGCGTAGACAGCTGTATCAAGTGTCGTCTGTGGGGATTCAGAAAAACCGCAGTCATTCCCGCTACGTCCATCGATTGCTCATCTTTTCCCTTCTCATCCCCGCCGTGCATGGCAGCCCGCAATTTTATCTCTTCCTTGCTGCTGGTCCCCAGCTAATCATCTTTTCTACCGCAGTTCTTATTCTCTATCTGATTACATCTTTCGTTGCATCCCTCTTCAAACAGTATTTTTCTCTGCATTAACTCAGAGATGTATAAATATGGATTTCGAGTTCAAAACAGCTGCAGTTTTGAACTTAGCAGAATTCAAAACTGTACAGTTCTGAGCTGAGCAGAATTCAAAACAGTGTAGTTTTGAGCTGAGCAGAATTAAAAGCAACTGCAGTTTCGAGCTGAGCAGAATTCAAAGCAACTGCAGTTTTGAGCTGAGCAGATTTCAAAGCAACTGCAGTTCTGAGCTGCAGTTTTGAGCTGAGCAGAGTTCAAAGCAACTGCAGTTTTGAGCTGAGCAGAATTCAAAGCAACTGCAGTTTTGAGCTGAGCAGAGTTCAAAGCAACTGCAGCTTTGAGCTGAGCAGAATTCAAAGCAACTGCAGCTTTGAGCTGAGCAGAATTCAAAGCAACTGCAGTTCTGAGCTGAGCAGAGTTCAAAGCAACTGCAGTTTTGAGCTGAGCAGAATTCAAAGCAACTGCAGCTTTGAGCTGAGCAGAATTCAAAGCAACTGCAGCTTTGAGCTGAGCGGAGTTCAAAGCAACTGCAGTTCTGAGCTGAGCAGAATTCAAAGCAACTGCAGTTCTGAGCTGAGCAGAATTCAAAACAACTGCAGTTTTGAGCTGAGCGGAGTTCAAAGCAACTGCAGCTTTGAGCTGAGCAGAATTCAAAGCAACTGCAGTTTTGAGCTGAGCAGAGTTCAAAGCAACTGCAGCTTTGAGCTGAGCAGAATTCAAAGCAACTGCAGTTCTGAGCTGAGCAGAATTCAAAGCAACTGCAGCTTTGAGCTGAGCAGAATTCAAAGCAACTGCAGCTTTGAGCTGAGCGGAGTTCAAAGCAACTGCAGTTCTGAGCTGAGCGGAGTTCAAAGCACTCTGAATGTCTGAATACTCGTATATTGTACGTGACTTCCCGTACTTGACTGAACAAAATTGTTGAGTTAACAAAAATCGCAGTTAGTATGAACTGCAATGTTTGCTCTCAGTTCTGCCCTTCTTGTCTACCTTGTGCCTCTATGCATAGGACTTGCAGTAAGGGCTGAACAAAGCTCTGCTTAGTCGGGTGTGGATTCCTCAATATTCTCGATTTCTCTTCTAAAGCTCGGGTGTCACTCACGGAAAATTCTCCAACAGCAGCCAGGAGCCCTCAGCGAGGCTAAAGTGTTGCAAATTGTTGCTTCAAAATTCTTCTCGTTGGCGCTTTGCCTCTTCTTCAATTTCCTAGCATAAGCTTGTGCACTTTACTTTGCACTTTTAATGGATACTTCTCTCTGTTCGCTCCCACTGGATGCCCTTTCTTGCTCGTTCTCAGCCGAAAATTGAACTTGATATTGCTTCCGGCATGCAGCTGTACGTCTTGACTTAACTTGACTTAGCTGCAGGGCTGTCCCGGAGGGGACACAGCGGGAAGGCGCGGGCGCCCATTCCGCTAGTCCCTGAACGGCCGACGCGTCGCTATGGACGGAGGGTTGGCGCCGCCCAGGGAGGTCCCCCAGTGTCGCCAGCAGCTATGGTGCTCTCTGGAAAGGAGAGTTCAGCCCTGCGGGTGGCCCGAAGGTAGCGCATGAGCTGATTAAAGTTTTCGGGTTTGCACGCTTCAGTAATAGATGTGTGTGGCCCGAGGTAAGTGAGTCTGGCCCGCGTGAAGGCGGGACAGATGCTGACGAAATGCTCAGCGGTTTCGTCACCTGAGTTGCAGAAACTACAGGTGGCGTTGGTGGCGTTGCCCTGCAGGTACTGGTGCCTGGAGAAGCAGCCGTGACCAGAGAGGGTCATGGCAGCCCGGATGTCTCTGCGCGAGAGGCGCAAGAGGAGCTTCCGGAGCTGGTGAGAGGGCTGAGGGACAGCGCCTCTGGATTGCCTGCAGTTCGTGCGGTTCGCCCAAGTCGAGCGGTGCTGAGTCCTGATCCACGCTTTGATGCGCGAGTCGATGACACAGCCAGGAATCGGGACAAGAGGTTCGGGGCCGAGAGAGGAGCCGGAGGCACCAACTTTTGCAAGGGTGTCAGCCAACTCATTTCCTCGGATCCCCACATGCCCCGGAACCCACTTAAGGGTAATTTTGTTGGCGGAACCCAACACGTTGAGGAGTTTGATACAGTCGAGGACTGTAGCAGAGTTGGTGCTGCAGCCACTGATGGCGTGCAAGGCAGCTTGGCTGTCCGAATGGAAAATGATGTTCTTACCAGTAACGCCAGTGGCGAGAAGCTCTGCAGTGCAGGAGCTGATGGCCAGAACTTCATTTTGGAAAACACTGGAGTTGACCCCAGTGTATTGAGCGTGGGTAGCAATGACCCTCTCGTTCAGAAAGATTCCAACACCAAAGCCGGTGTTGGCTGACTGCTTAGAACCGTCGGTGTAGCAATGAAGCTCACCAGGGTTCCATTGGTCATTGATGTTATCGCGCGAGTCGATAGCTACGGAGTAGCGCTGTCTCAGGTTGAGCGTTGAGGCAATGCCATCGGTGAAGACGCGATTGGCCTGACACTCGTTGAGAAAGTTGAGGCACAGATCGCTATGCGGGACAAGGTTCCGCTTAGCAGGTGCTCTCATGTAAATGAATTTGACGCCGGCATCAATTAGACGCCGCGTCGTTCTAGCCGCCTCACCCCTGATGAAGAGGTCAAGAGGCGGAAGATTAAGGAAGGCCCCCATGCCAGCAAAGGGCATGGACCTGGTGGCGTTGCAGATGAGCCTACACGCTCTGCCTTGGATCGTGTTGAGCAGGTCTGCATGGCTTTTGACCTGGGTAGCGCTAACCCAGACAACAGAGGCGTACGTAATGGCAGGTCTAACTACGGAAGTATAGATCCACCAAAGCCGCTTTGGGGATAGACCCCAAGAAGTGCCAAGTGCTCGTCGGAGCTGGGCCAGGATGGCTGAGGCACGCTTGGCTTTTGCTTTCACGTGGGAGGACCAGTTGAACCGGTGGTCAAGTATGACCCCGAGACATCTGGTCTGGTGCGCGAAGGCAATATCTCTGCCGTAGAGCTGCAGAGGACGTATGTTCCAGCGTAGTCTGCTGGTAAACATAATGGCAACGGTTTTGGGCTCAGAGAGTTCCAGACCATTGTCATTGGCCCAAGATTCTGCTTTGCGGATAAAGCTCTGCATCAGATCCCTGAGCGTGCTGGGAGACGGTCCTGCCACAATGGCCGTGACGTCATCAGCATACCCGACTTTGAAGACGGGGTCGGGTCGGGAGTCACTCAAAAGAGCGTCCATGACCAGGTTCCAGAGCGTCGGGGTGAGGACTCCGCCTTGGGGTCCACCCTTACAGACTCTGGTGGAGGCAGTTTGCCCAAGAAGTTGGGCAGTGACCGTACGGTTGGAGATCATGTACATGGTCCACCGTATGAGGGTAGCATGAGCTTTGCGATTTTGAAGGGCCCTCTGAAACGCTTCAAAGATAACGTTGTCGAAGGCGCCAACAATGTCAAGAAAGAGAGCCAGAGCGTAACCGTCACCCAGTACCGCCCTTTCAATCTTCTCGACAATCGCATGCAGGGCGCTGTCAGTCGACCTCCCGGTACGGAAGGCGTGCTGATTATTGCTGAGGGGCATCGCTGTCAGCTCGCAGGACAGCAGCCGCCAGAGAATAAGCCTCTCAGTGAGCTTAAGCATTGCTGACGTTAAGCTAATAGGCCGGAAGGCCTTGACGCTTTGGTAGTCACCCTTCCCAGGTTTGGGAATAAAGACTACCCGAGCTTCAGTCCAGCATTTGGGAACGTATCCCAGCTGGATAGAGGCCCGCATATGATTGCGGGTGAGTCTCAGGAACGAGGGTATCTTGGCTGCTTCACGAAGGAGAACAGGGTAGATACCATCAGGTCCAGGAGATTTGAAGGGTTTGAAGGTTCTGACCGCACGAGCGATTAGGTCTTCAGTGACAATGCCCGCCGCTAGGGTGGCTCCATCCATCGAATGGTTGGGCTCTGGTCTAGCAGTAGGTACCCTCGGGAAGAATGTGCTAAGCATATGCTGAAGCACTTCTTCAGGGTCTTTAGTAAGAGAGCCATCATCTTTTTTGATCATGGCTAATTTGGACATTTTGTCCATTGTAAGGGCCTTGACAAGCCTAGAAGTAGGTCTGTCTTGATCCAATTCATTGCAGAATTGGCGCCACTTACATTCCTTGGCCTTGCGCACTTCAGATTTGAAATTGCGGGAGGCTTGCCGGAAAAGCTCCATGTCCTCCGGGTTTCCGGTCTTCATGGCACGGCGATGAAGGCTTTTGGCCTTCCGCCTGAGTTTCCCCAGCTCCGGGTTCCACCACGGCGCCGAGGTCTTGCCTTTGTAGGCGCGAGCAGGACAAGCCGCTTCGTAGGCTTCAATAATGCAACCTGTCAGCGTCTCAGCCATATGATCCACATCCTAGCAGGTCTCAATCGGACGTAAGTCCGTGAGTTCCTGCAGGTGCAGATCAAGGGCAGCCTTGTAGGCCGCCCAATCAGTGTTGCGGATATTGCGTCTCCAAGTGATCGGAGACTGGGTTTTAGTGTCCGCGATGTTAAAGGCGATAAAGCAGTGGTCAGACAGGGAGGGCTCCTCAGACCAGACTCTCCACTCCTCAACTCTGTCAAAGAGTCTTGGGGTAACGAGTGTGGCGTCGAGGACCTCGGTCCATCTGCCATTATTAAAGGTAGGAGTGCTGCCGCGGTTGCAGAGCATGAGGTTTGTGTTAGAGATGAGGGCCAGAAGCTCCTCTCCTCTAGTGTTGGTATCTTTGCTGCCCCAGTGCTTGTGGTGCGCGTTGAGGTCGCCCCCTAAGCACAGCTCAGCGTTCTGGGACTCGCAGTACTGCGCAAGGCGCAGTAAACTCTCGGGAGCAGGGTCTCTGTCGCCTGGGATATAAACCGAGGCAACAAGACACGTACGCGGAGAGAAATGATTAGATTGGATGACGCAAAGGTCTCCATCAGAGAGATCAGTCCTCAGCCAAGCCTGGAGATGACGGGGGCCGTAGCCCAGCGGTAGCGCAGCTGCTCTGGTGTGCCGCGACCCAGGCTCGATTCCAAGTGCAGCCACTTTATTTTGGGGCTGGATTGGAATATAGGCTTGGCTCGCTTGTGCAATTAACGGCCTTGAGAGCCAACCCCCCAAGGCGCAGTGAAGTGTACATGCCTAACAATTGATAAAGTTAGGGCCGCTGTACACTCCTGTGTGAGTGTGTGCCTGCGTAACGTATCCGCGCGCTTGTATGCCTGCTCAGGGGAGTCGGCGGAATGGGCAGTAATGCCTCTCGCCGGTTGTGTGCCAATGACGCTTAAATTGTGCCAGGGTGCACACAACCCCCCTGCCTCTAATAAAATAAAAGCCTGGAGATGGCTAGCAGCGAGGATAGCCGCTCTAGGGCGGCTGTTCCCCGGGCCACACACATAAAAATCAGAGTAGCCAGAGGGAATGTTGGGCAACTTACCGTTGCGCATCCAGGGTTCCTGGATCAGGATGAGGCCTGGCCTGTACAGCTCAGCAATCTTCATCAGATTTACTGACGCAGATACGCAATGCTGTAAATTAATTTGCAGACAGAATGTCGCTCCTTTGGCAGCGTGGAGCTTAGTCATACTGTATTAAATGCAATTTCTGGCTAGAGCCCAGGGCCATCAAGGAGACTTGGACAACAGATCGTCCTCGTCCCAGGCCGCTGGGGCTTGACTGGGAGATGGGAGTTGGTCGACGTCCATGGCCTCCTCACCCCCACCGCCCCCCCCCCAGCAGAGTCCTCAGGCTCCGATGACAGGATGGAGGAAGCTTCCTCACCTGCATCTGCAGACCCCACCAGGGTGGCCGAGGAGAGCTCGGATTCCGAAGACCCGGCCTCGTCCTCAACTCCTTCTCCGACTGACAGGTTTGGTTCCCGGGGCCTGCCTTTTGGCGCGTTGTTTAGAGCGTTTGCGCTCAAGCCGAGCCCGCTGAGCTTCATCGGATCTGCCAGATTTGGCCGGTCCTTTAGGCTCAGAGCTCGCGGTTTGCTTAGATCCACCAGCGGAGCTGGCAGGTCTTTGGGTATTATGAGTTTGGTAGCTGTGGTCGGATCTGCCAGCAGAGCCAGCCGGTCCTTCCTTTGCCACAGTTGAATCAGTCGGTTGGGATCTGCCAGCAGGGCCGGCCGGTCCTTCGGACTGAGGTTGGGGTTTAGAAGGGTCCCCGTCCCTAGAAAAAGCTTTGTTATCCATAATCGGCTCGAAGGCCATGATAAAAGGTTGGTGGGCTACCCTCAAAGGGGCGCGGTATCCACCCGGCCGCTCCACCTGACCGGGCAGTAGGCCAATAGCACCCTCAAGGCTGGCCCGACACCAGGAGGGGGACCGCTTGCGACCGGACTACTCCCCGGCCTTCCAGCCCATCGGCACGGTCAACACCTTAGGCATTAGAGAGTACGTTGAGCAGTACCACGGCCTGCAGGTTGGCGAGCCAGACCCGCATACCCAAATTCGGCCGAAGCCACTGGATAGGGTCGCCAGCGCCGGAGCCCAGTCTGTCCAGCAGCCCTAGGGACTGCCTTGAACACACGCGGGGACGAGTACCCTGGGTCGACTTGCGAGACAGCGTGGGGGGGGGGGGTCTGCGGCTGCCAGAGGCAAATAGCGGGTGCAGACCTCCCACCAGCCTTGACCTGCTGAAGATAGGGGCAGGCGTGAAGCATCGCAGACCTTAGCCCATGGGCCTAGTCTGTCTCATACTTCACTGGCATGCTGAATACGCCTTCGCGTGCAGCTGTACGTCACTCTCACTCTTTTAACTGTTCCATTCTTCCTAAACTCTCCTATTCTTCCCTAATCTCCCTCTCCTATCCTTCCCCAATCTCCCTCTCCTATTCTTCCCCTAATCTCCCTCTCCTATTCTTCCCCAGTCACCCTCTCCTATTCTTCCCCAGTCACCCTCTCCTATTCTTCCCCAGTCACCCTCTCCTATTCTTTCCCGAATCTCCCTCTCCTATTCTTCCCCAATCTCCCTCTCCTATTCTTCCCCAATCTCCCTCTCCTATCCTTCCCCAATCTCCCTCTCCTATCCTTCCCCAATCTCCCTCTCCTATTCTTCCCCAATCTCCCTCTCCTATCCTTCCCCAATCACCCTCTCCTATTCTTTCCCGAATCTCCCTCTCCTATTCTTCCCCAATCTCCCTCTCCTATTCTTCCCCAATCTCCCTCTCCTATCCTTCCCCAATCTCCCTCTCCTATCCTTCCCCAATCTCCCTCTCCTATTCTTCCCCTAATCTCCCTCTCCTATTCTTCCCCTAATCTCTCTCTCCTATTCTTCCCCAATCTCCCTCTCCTATTCTTCCCCTAATCTCCCTCTCCTATTCTTCCCCAATCTCCCTCTCCTATCCTTCCCCAATCTCCCTCTCCTATCCTTCCCCAATCTCCCTCTCCTATTCTTCCCCAATCTCCTTCTCCTATTCTTCCCCTATCTGTCCTGTTCTTCCCCATTCTCACTCTCCTATTCTTTCCCAATCTTCCTCTCATGTTCTTCCCAAATCTCTTATCATTCTCTTTGTTATCACCATAGCTAGATTTTGTAGTTTCAATCGACTAACTCAAGACCTTCGCCTTTTTGCTCATGAGGAATCTCTCCTCATAGCGACAGCAAGCGATCCCTGAAGATTTGTGACAGGACTCCCAGTCTAATTCCAGGATTTGCAGTATTAGTTGGGACTTTTTCCAACTTTTTCCAGTCGTTAATACCCAGCAGTTTTCAGTAAATAGAGAAGACTAAGAGAGATTTCGAATTCAGGGAAAAACTCAAGGGAAGAGAGAAGGGATTAGAAAAGCAAATAATGTTTTGCGGCATGATTTCTGCCATCTGCCGCGGCTTGCGGGGCTAATCCCCTCTGCTCTAGTGGCAGAATCTCTCGCACGCTAATCCCCCTCTAAGTCCCCCTTTTCCCTCATCCCCTCCCCATCATGCGGAATCCTCAGCCGAGAGGAATCCCAGGCTCGGCCGGTTCCCCATCACGGTAAGTTGTAAAAATCCCCACAGTCCCCAGCAGCGCACCTCTGCTGAGCTGTCCGATCCCAGCCCCTGCACTCTTCCCCCTAGTGTAATTGGCCTCATCAGCGCTCCAGCCATTGCCTGCAGTCGTCCGCGTACTGCTGCTCCCTGTGCCCCCCCCACCCCTCTCTCCCTCTCACTGCCGTCCCCTTAAAACCGGCAAAAAATTGTCCCATCCAATCCCAGTCCGCCTCAGCTGCTGCGGTGATTAAAACAGAACTATTTTACAGGGAGGGAGACAGAGTTGAGAGACAAAGGAAATAAATCAAGAGAGCCATGTCGGAGGCGGCTCATCCATGCCAACATCAGAGCATCAGTCAGCTTCAGCAGCATCTCCCTGACAGGTAAATCCGCTTAATTATGATAGTTTTGCTTATTTTGTGGTTATTGGATTAGACGACGTGCAGAATCGAGCATCGAACCAACAAGGTTGCCCGCTGTACACCCCGTGTGAGTGTCTGCATGCAGGTATCGCTACTCAACCGCATGTGGGAAAAATATAAAATGAGATAAAAAATGAATTCATCACAAATCACGAGTAGGTTCTCAAATAAACTAGCAGCTCTTCACTCCTTCGATCGGTGCGTCGCAGGTGTCCGTCCACCTGGAAGGCCCAGTGCCAGCAGCAGCAGGACAAGCGCCGGTATTGCAGCTGCTCGCCGCCGTCCCCTTCGGCTGGCGCCTCCACAGCCGCCGCCGCGGCCGGCCTGCTGGTCCGCTTCGACCCGAAGCTCGGCTCCGCAGTGTGCAGCCTGGCCGGCCACAGCGACCTCGGCTTCCGCAGTCTCCGGGCGATGCGACGGGCCGGCCGCCTCTGCGACCTGACGCTGCGATCGTCTTCAATGCGGCAGCCAGCGGACGAATCGGAGGCGGGAGCAGCGGCGGATGCCGGCGACGTCCCGTGCCATCGCCTCGTGCTAGCGTGCTGGAGCCCGCTATTCCGCTCGACAGCTTCGGCAGCTGCGCCGGCATCCAATGTGATGACGCTTCCGCCGGAAGCTGAAGCCTCCGTGGCTGTCCTGACCAGCTTGGTTGACTTCTGCTACACCGGCTGCCTGCGGGTGACGGGCGACACCGCCCTGCCGCTGCTCGCCGCCGCCTGCGCTCTGCAGCTCGAGCCGGCGGCCCGCTGCTGCGACCTCTTCATCGCCAACCACCTGCTGGCGAGGCCGGCGGATATTGTCGCCGCGCGGGCAGCCGCCGAGCGGTGGGGCCGGCGCGACCTGCTGGCCAGCGCCGATGCCTGGTTGATCGGCGGCTTCAACGAGCTGTCAGCGGCGCCGGAGTTCGCCGAACTGTCGGCCGAGGCGATGGAGGCAGCGCTGCGATCCGAGCGGCTGGACGTCGCCGACGAGGTGCAGGCGTTTTCCGGCCTCATGCGGTGGCTGCGGGCGCGGCCGGGCGAGAGGGATGAGCTGGCTGGCAGGTGGGTGCGACCGGAGGGTGCTGGATTGCTAATCTAGCCAACTTGCTGGATTGCTAATCTAGCCAACTTGCTGGATTGCTAATCTAGCCAACTTGCTGGATTGCTAATCTAGCCAACTCGCTGGATTGCTAATCTAGCCAACTTGCTGGATTGCTAATCTAGCCAACTTGCTGGATTGCTAATCTAGCCAACTGGCTGGATTGCTAATCTAGCCAACTTGCTGGATTGCTAGTCTAGCCAACTTGCTGGATTGCTAATCTAGCCAACTCGCTGGATTGCTAATCTAGCCAACAAGCTGGATTGCTAATCTAGCCAACTCGCTGGATTGCTAATCTAGCCAACTCGCTGGATTGCTAGTCTAGCCAACTTGCTGGATTGCTAATCTAGCCAACTTGCTGGATTGCTAATCTAGCCAACTTGCTGGATTGCTAATCTAGCCAACTCGCTGGATTGCTAATCTAGCCAACTTGCTGGATTGCTAATCTAGCCAACTTGCTGGATTGCTAGTCTAGCCAACTTGCTGGATTGCTAGTCTAGCCAACTCGCTGGATTGCTAATCTAGCCAACTTGCTGGATTGCTAATCTAGCCAACTTGCTGGATTGCTAATCTAGCCAATATGTTATGGAGTAGAGTGGAGTAGAGATAAATTAGCTGCACTGCTAATTTCTGGGATACTACAGCTCCCTAATTGCCAGACAAATTTAGCTGTTGTAAGTCACATTATGTCTCTCTATGCAGGTCTTACCCGCAATATTTCCCTTGAATTATAGTGCAATATTTTTATGAGCTGTATTGCTCCTAGCAGCAATTTGTGTGCTCTAGTTGCACTGAGGCTCTCTCCCCTGATCCCAGGTAATCCCGGACAGCCAGCGCAATGCCACACTGTCTTCGCAGAGTTCCATTTTTGCTAGCCTGCTACATTAGGCAGGTGAAATTGACTCCTGCACTATTATGAGCTGGCTTGCTTGGATTGAGAGGGTTTCATAAGTGAGGGAGAGCCCATTACGAGGGAGAAGGCCTGTTAAAATCGTTGAGAAGAGAATTTAAAGGAACGTGAAGAGATACCGTTTTGGTTTATAGCGCTCTTCCCGAAATTAGAATGGGGAGAGGAGGAGAAGAGACAGTAGAGAGAGAGAGGGGGAGAAGAGACAGTAGAGAGAGAGGGGGAGAAGAGACAGTAGAGAGAGAGGGGGAGAATAGACAGTAGAGAGAGAGCGGGAGAAGAGACAGTAGAGAGAGAGGGGGAGAATAGACAGTAGAGAGAGAGGGAGACTGGGAGGGGAGACAGTAGAGAGAGAGGGGAGAGTAAGGAGAGACAGTATGGGGAGTGGGGAGGGAGGAGAGACAATAGAGAGAAAGAGAGAGGGGGAGAAGAGACAGTAGAGAGAGAAGGGGAGAATAGACAGTAGAGAGAGAGGGAGACTGGGAGGAGAGACAGTAGAGAGAGAGGGGGAGAATAGACAGTAGAGAGAGGGGGGAGAATAGACAGTAGAGAGAGAGGGGGAGAAGAGACAGTAGAGAGAGAGGGGGAGAAGAGACAGTCGAGAGAGAAGGGGAGAAGAGACAGTAGAGAGAGAGGGAGACTGGGAGGGGAGACAGTAGAGAGAGGGGGGAGAGTAAGGAGAGACAGTATGGGGAGTGGGGAGGGAGGAGAGACAATAGAGAGAAAGAGAGAGGGGAGGAGAGACAGTAGAGAGAGGGGGGAGAAGAGACAGTAGAGAGAGGGGGGAGAATAGACAGTAGAGAGAGAGGGGGGGAGAAGAGACAGTAGAGAGAGAGGGGGAGAAGAGACAGTAGAGAGAGAGGGGGAGAAGAGACAGTAGAGAGAGAGGGGGAGAAGAGACAGTAGAGAGAGAGGGGGAGAAGAGACAGTAGAGAGAGAGGGGGAGAAGAGACAGTAGAGAGAGAGGGAAGTGGGGTATTAGGTGAGTGGAGAGAGCTGTTGAAGGGGAAATCGAACAGGAATAACGGAGAGAAGGTGGGCAGAAGCAGACGCAACTCTGACTGAACTAAAAGCAGAAGCACTTCAATTTAACCGAAACGGATGCAGGATGCAACGAATGGGGAATCGGTAAAATTGTATAGAATGGCTGCTTGGTTAATGAAATTGCATCCTTCAAAGAGAGCTGGCATTGATTAGTAACAAGATCTGCCTGACCGACTGTCATTGAAGCCCCACACACACAATGCCTTGCGCTGGTCAGGCCCTCCCTTTGCTATTAGGAAAATAACTAACTAGAACTACCGTGATAGAAGAGGCACAGGGGGTGGGAGAGGGGCAAAAGCAGAGCAGAAAGAAGACGGGCCTTGGAGGAGGTATTGTGAAATATTCATGCAGTGAACCGGCTGCCAGGCGGAGAAATCCGGCAGCCGGTATTCCGGTATGAAATGAAATGCATTAAGCTATATGCCGAAGCCTCCCAAATCCCTAAGTCACCGCCTGGTCCGCCTCAGCCTCTCGTCTCCTCCATCCTCTCGGCGGGCAACCAGAGCAAGGAATTTGGCGTGAGCAAAACGGAGGAAAAACACAGCCGGGTGAGGGCGGGCAATTTCCCGCTATAGCTGAAATTAGGCCTGAGGAAAATTGCCTGGCTCTGCTAATTAGATGGCCGCGTAGGATGTGTGCGGGCGGCTGCAGCCTTCCCGCAGGAGAGAGTCAGTTTTTTACCTGACCATGAGAACAAAAGCCTTCATTTAGCTGAGCCATGGATGATGGCCACTCGAGGGAATGGATGCTGAAATTCACAGCATTACAGGTAACCATTGTCCAGCAGTATTGGCAGCTGATACTCGCTTCTTGACTCTCCTGCGCTAACTAACTTCTCAATTACTCATATAACTCTCTCCTCCAGTGTCTCCTATCTGCCCCCTTCCTTTACTCTCCCTTGCCTGCTCTCCTATCTCTCTGCTCACCATTCTCTGCTCACCATTCTCTGCTCACCATTCTCTGCTCTCCATTCTCTGCTCTCCCTTCTCTGCTCTCCTATCTCTCCGCTCTCCATTCTCTGCTCACCATTCTCTGCTCACCATTCTCTGCTCACCATTCTCTGCTCTCCATTCTCTGCTCTCCATTCTCTGCTCTCCCTTCTCTGCTCTCCCTTCTCTGCTCTCCATTCTCTGCTCACCATTCTCTGCTCTCCCTTCTCTGCTCTCCCTTCTCTGTTCACCATTCTCTGCTCTCCTTTCTCTGCTCTCCATTCTCTGCTCTCCTTTCTCTGCTCTCCCTTCACTGCTCTCCATTCTCTGCTCTCCATTCTCTGCTCTCCTTTCTCTGCTCTCCCTTCTCTGCTCTCCATTATCTGCTCTCCATTCTCTGCTCTCCCTTCTCTGCTCTCCATTCTCTGCTCTCCTTTCTCTGCTCTCCATTCTCTGCTCTCCATTCTCTGCTCTCCATTCTCTGCTCTCCTTTCTCTGCTCTCCCTTCACTGCTCTCCCTTCTCTTCTCTCCATTCTCTGCTCTCCATTCTCTGCTCTCCCTTCTCTGCTCTCCCTTCTCTGCTCTCCATTCTCTGCTCTCCATTCTCTGCTCTCCATTCTCTGCTCTCCTTTCACTGCTCTCCCTTCTCTGCTCTCCATTCTCTGCTCACCATTCTCTGCTCTCCCTTCTCTGCTCTCCCTTCTCTGTTCACCATTCTCTGCTCACCATTCTCTGCTCTCCCTTCTCTGCTCTCCCTTCTCTGCTCTCCATTCTCTGCTCTCCATTGTCTGCTCTCCCTTCTCTGCTCACCATTCTCTGCTCACCATTCTCTGCTCTCCCTTCTCTGCTCTCCCTTCTCTGCTCACCATTTCCTGCTCTCCCTTCACAGCTCTCCATTCACTGCTACATGGATTATCCAGTGCGTGAAAAAAATCGAGGCAAACGAAGAGTGAAGTAAACTGCCAACTGGCTTTCCTTACTTATCAAGCAGGGGCAATTCGCCCGAGCAGTAGCTCAATCTTGAGGGCGGAAGATTAAAACAAGAAAGAGCAGGCGCGGACTTAAGAAGATAAATGCGAGATGGGGAGAATTGCGGAACGGAAGAGAAATGGCTGGGAAGTTGCTGGCTGGCAAACCAATTTTGCAATTTCCTCGCTCCTTCCCTGAGCGTGTCTCTTGGCTTCACTGATTTCCCCTCGGGGCGAATTCAAAAGAGAAAGATGAGCCCATAAAACTGGAGAGAATTGCTGCTTTAGATGCAGGATTTGCCCGAAGCTCTTGAGCACAGACAGGGCAGAGAATCCTAGTTCTAAGCCAGTAAGATGTATGGGAACTGCAGGTTTCTGATTAACTCGTATCTATCTATCTATCTATCTATCTATCTATCTATCTATCTATCTATCTATCTATGTATCTATCTATCTATCTATCTATCTATCTATGTATCTATCTATCTATCTATCTATCTATGTATCTATCTATCTATCTATCTATCTATCTATCTATCTATCTATCTATCTATCTATCTATCTATCTATCTATCTATCTATCTATCTATCTATCTATCTATCTATCTATCTATGTATCTATCTATCTATCTATCTATCTATCTATCTATCTATCTATCTATCTATCTATCTATCTATCTATCTATATATCTATCTATCTATGTATCTATCTATCTATCTATCTATCTATCTATCTATCTATCTATCTATCTATCTATCTATCTATCTATCTATCTATCTATGTATCTATCTATCTATCTATCTATCTATCTATCTATCTATCTATCTATCTATCTATCTATCTATCTATATATCTATCTATCTATGTATCTATCTATCTATCTATCTATCTATCTATCTATCTATCTATCTATCTATCTATCTATCTATCTATCTATCTATCTATCTATCTATCTATCTATCTATCTATCTATCTATCTATCTATCTATCTATCTATCTATCTATCTATCTATCTATCTATCTATCTATGTATCTATCTATCTATCTATCTATCTATGTATCTATCTATCTATCTATCTATCTATCTATCTATCTATCTATCTATCTATCTATGTATCTATCTATCTATCTATCTATCTATCTATCTATCTATCTATCTATCTATCTATCTATCTATCTATCTATCGATCTATGTATCTATCTATCTATCTATCTATCTATCTATCTATCCATCTATGTATCTATCTATCTATCTATCTATCTATCTATCTATCTATCTATGTATCTATCTATCTATCTATCTATCTATCTATCTATCTATCTATCTATCTATCTATCTATCTATCTATCTATCTATCTATCTATCTATCTATCTATCTATCTATCTATCTATGTATCTATCTATCTATCTATCTATCTATCTATCTATCTATCTATCTATCTAATCTATCTATCTAATCTATCTATCTAATCTATCTATCTAATCTATCTATCTAATCTATCTATCTAATCTATCTATCTAATCTATCTATTGACAGACCTATATCTGTGTCAAAGCAGAAGATGTTCTTTCACCAGTCCTCAATCATCAAACGCGGAAATCACGGTAGCGGGCCTCGCCGCTTCACGATCCGGGGGTTCTCCTCGGGCAATCAATCCGAAGAGCTGTTTTCCACAAAGCCTCGCCCAGCGTAAGAATCTCTCGCTTGCTTTTAAGCCGGCACTCGTTGAGTCAATACTCAGTCGAGCAGAAACCCCCTGACATGGGGAAGGGAGGATGAAGCGTTTAAAAGCAGCCTCTCTTACTCTACTTCTTCTCATTCTGCAGCATAGGAAAAGTATGACTCGGCGTTAGAAAAGTCTCGCAAAATTACAAAGATTTATAGATTGGTTTGGAGGAAGCATATGCAACTTTAAAGAACGCCGAATGCATCAAAAGCAACTTTGAAATCGATAGTTTTCTCCAACAAAGTAAACTCTGGCTCATTAGAATCCCAGGTGCCTAGGGCAGTGAACTTTAAGCCGGCCTGATCTTTGATTTTTTGCTTATTTTTTGCGCCTCGCCTTCCCGGCCCGCCGTCACTAGCGCCCTTAATCGATGCCCTCGGGGTGCAAAGGTGCGGGGGTCGCCATCGGCTTCCCCTGCCCGCCCGCCAGATCGACAGATGGGGGGACACTCTGAGGTGGGGGGAACTGAAGCCCGGCTGAGCCAGGGGGCTTCGGGAGAGAAATGAGAGCTGCAATCTCACTGGGTGGGGATCTTTCGGTTCTCCGATATCCCCTTTTTGGAACTGAAGGCTGAGGCTGTATCCCTTCAAGCCCTAGCTAGGTTTTGCTCTTCCAAGCATCCTAGGCTCTAATCCGGGAGCAATTAGGGCGGTGATCCCCTCTCCCTACCGTTGGCAGACTTTGCCAGCCCTTCCCTTCCCCTCAACTCCTGGGAGCTGCTGGCTGTCTGTCTGGAAAATCCGTCCTGCCTTCAGCTTTGCCATCCGCATCCCAGCAGCTGAGGCCTGGGTCAGGGGCCGAGCCAACCTGATTGGCAAAAGGGGATCAGGTCGGGTCGACTGGCTTTGCGCCGGAAGCTGCCGGATGATGGCGAGCGCATCGGAGCGGAAGGCGGTGATAAACTGGTTAGCGCTGGGGTGCCGATGGCGGGCTTGAGCCTCAGGGGTGAAGGTGTTCTGGGGGCGGAAGGGATTTGATGGGTTGGAGAATGGAATGAGCGGAGAAGAGGCAGAAAAAGTAAAAGGCGGAGGATTGAAGGGGCGGAGGATTGAAGGGGCGGAGGATTGAAGGGGCGGAGGATTGAAGGGGCGGAGGATTGAAGGGGCGGAGGATTGAAGGGGCGGAGGATTGAAGGGGCGGAGGATTGAAGGGGCGGAGGATTGAAGGGGCGGAGGATTGAAGGGGTGGAGGATTGAAGGGGCGGAAGGGGCAGAGGATTGAAGGGGCGGAAGGGGCAGAGGATTGAAGGGGCGGAAGGGGCAGAGGATTGACAGGGGCGGAGGGTTGAAGGGGCGGATGATTGAGGGATTGGAAGGGGGCGGAGGATCGAAGGGGTGGAGGATTGAAGGGGTGGAGGATTGAAGGGGCGGAGGATTGAAGAGGGGGAGGATTGAAGGGGTGGAGGATTGAAGGGGCGGAAGGGGCAGAGGATTGAAGGGGCAGAGGATTGAAGGGGCGGAAGGGGCAGAGGATTGAAGGGGCGGAAGGGGCAGAGGATTGACAGGGGCGGAGGGTTGAAGGGGCGGATGATTGAGGGATTGGAAGGGGGCGGAGGATCGAAGGGGTGGAGGATTGAAGGGGAGGAAGGGGCGGAGGGTTTAAGGGGCAGAGGGTTAAAAGGGGCGGAAGGGGGCGGACGATCGAGAGGGCGGAAGATTGGAGGGGCGGAGAGTAGAAAACAGGATTGGAGGGGCGGAGAGTAGAAAACGGAGGATTGATGGGGCAGAGAGTAGAAAACAGGATTGGAGGGGCAGAGAGTAGAAAACAGGATTAGAGGGGCGGAGAGTAGAAAACGGAGGATTAAAGGGGCAGAGAGTAGAAAACAGGATTGGAGGGGCGGAGAGTAGAAAACGGAGGATTAAAGGGGCGGAGAGTAGAAAACGGAGGGTTGAAGGGGCGGAGAATAGAAAACGGAGGATTGAAGGGGCAGAGACTGGAAAGCGGAGGATTGGAGGGGCGGAGAGTAGAAAACGGAGGATTAAAGGGGCAGAGAGTAGAAAACAGGATTGGAGGGGCGGAGAGTAGAAAACGGAGGATTAAAGGGGCGGAGAGTAGAAAACGGAGGGTTGAAGGGGCGGAGAATAGAAAACGGAGGATTGAAGGGGCAGAGACTGGAAAGCGGAGGATTGAAGGGGCGGAGAGTAGAAAACGGAGGATTAAAGGGGCAGAGACTGGAAAACGGAGGATTGAAGGGGCGGAGAGTAGAAAACGGAGGATTGGAGGGGCGGAGATTAGAAAACGGAGGATTGAAGGGGCGGAGAGTAGAAAACGGAGGATTGGAGGGGCGGAGAGTAGAAAACGGAGGATTGAAGGGGCGGAGAGTAGAAAAAGGAAGGATTAAAGGGGCAGAGACTGGAAAGCGGAGGATTGAAGGGGCGGAGAGTAGAAAACGGAGGATTGAAGGGGCAGAGACTGGAAAGCGGAGGATTGAAGGGGCGGAGAGTAGAAAACGGAGGATTGAAGGGGCAGAGACTGGAAAACGGAGGATTGGAGGGGCGGAGAGTAGAAAACGGAGGATTGAAGGGGCAGAGACTGGAAAACGGAGGATTGAAGGGGCGGAGAGTAGAAAACGGAGGATTGAAGGGGCAGAGACTGGAAAACGGAGGATTGAAGGGGCGGAGAGTAGAAAACGGAGGATTGAAGGGGCAGAGACTGGAAAACGGAGGATTGAAGGGGCGGAGAGTAGAAAACGGAGGATTGAAGGGGCAGAGACTGGAAAACGGAGGATTGAAGGGGCGGAGAGTAGAAAACGGAGGATTGAAGGGGCAGAGACTGGAAAACGGAGGATTGAAGGGGCGGAGAGTAGAAAACGGAGGATTGAAGGGGCAGAGACTGGAAAACGGAGGATTGACGCCGCGGATTGGAAGGCCAGACGAAAGCAAATCGGGGAGAGAAAGTCCAGCTAGAAGGAAGCTGTGCCCGACCCCTGCAGGCTGCTGGCGCACATCCGGCTGACCCAGCTGCCGGCGGAGTACCTGACCGACACAGTCAGCCGGGACCCGCTGATTCAGGGCCGGCGCAACTGCACTGAGCTGGTGCTGCAGGCCTGCGCCTTCCAGCTCGATGGCGCTCGCATTGGCTCGCCTATTCAGCGAAAGCAGCAGCAGCAGCAGCAGCAGCACGCGCCAGTGTCGAGCAGCCTGTCGGCAGAGCAGCAAAGGCCGCGGATGTCTTACGCCGGCAGCGTCTTCTGTGTCGGCGGCCGCGGACTGACGGCTGAGCCCCACCGAAGCGCGGAGGTTTTCGACCTGCTAGAGGACGCCTGGTTCCCGGTGAGAAGGCGAGAGGGGTTCGAGAGCGCGATATTTTATTCACTACGCGTTCTCTGCGCACTACTAATAGTAATTTACTGGTATTAAAGCATCGTTAAATTCGTTTTTAGGTTCAACCAATGCGAACGAGACGACGGCATTGCGGCCTGGCTGTGACTGACGGTGATTTGCGGAAGGGGCGGAGAGGAGGGCGGAAAAGGGGCGGAGAAGGGAGATGAAAAGAGGATGGAGTTGGAGGAGAGGGAGATATACGAGCTATAAAAAGCGGATGGCGGATTTAGGGGCGGAGGATTTTGGGGGCGGAGGATTTTGGGGGCGGAGGATTTTGGGGGCGGAGGATTCCGAGGGCGGAGGATTTTGGGGGCGGAGGATTTTGGGGGCGGAGGATTCCGAGGGCGGAGGATTTTGGGGGCGGAGGATTTTGGGGGCGGAGGATTCCGAGGGCGGAGGATTCCGAGGGCGGAGGATTCCGAGGGCGGAGGATTCCGAGGGCGGAGGATTCCGAGGGCGGAGGATTCCGAGGGCGGAGGATTCCGAGGGCGGAGGATTCCGAGGGCGGAGGATTCCGAGGGCGGAGGATTCCGAGGGCGGAGGATTCCGAGGGCGGAGGATTCCGAGGGCGGAGGATTCCGAGGGCGGAGGATTCCGAGGGCGGAGGATTCCGAGGGCGGAGGATTCCGAGGGCGGAGGATTCCGAGGGCGGAGGATTCCGAGGGCGGAGGATTCCGAGGGCGGAGGATTCCGAGGGCGGAGGATTCCGAGGGCGGAGGATTCCGAGGGCGGAGGATTCCGAGGGCGGAGGATTCCGAGGGCGGAGGATTCCGAGGGCGGAGGATTCCGAGGGCGGAGGATTCCGAGGGCGGAGGATTCCGAGGGCGGAGGATTCCGAGGGCGGAGGATTCCGAGGGCGGAGGATTCCGAGGGCGGAGGATTCCGAGGGCGGAGGATTCCGAGGGCGGAGGATTCCGAGGGCGGAGGATTCCGAGGGCGGAGGATTCCGAGGGCGGAGGATTCCGAGGGCGGAGGATTCCGAGGGCGGAGGATTCCGAGGGCGGAGGATTCCGAGGGCGGAGGATTCCGAGGGCGGAGGATTCCGAGGGCGGAGGATTCCGAGGGCGGAGGATTCCGAGGGCGGAGGATTCCGAGGGCGGAGGATTCCGAGGGCGGAGGATTCCGAGGGCGGAGGATTCCGAGGGCGGAGGATTCCGAGGGCGGAGGATTCCGAGGGCGGAGGATTCCGAGGGCGGAGGATTCCGAGGGCGGAGGATTCCGAGGGCGGAGGATTCCGAGGGCGGAGGATTCCGAGGGCGGAGGATTCCGAGGGCGGAGGATTCCGAGGGCGGAGGATTCCGAGGGCGGAGGATTCCGAGGGCGGAGGATTCCGAGGGCGGAGGATTCCGAGGGTGGAGGATTCCGAGGGTGGAGGATTCCGAGGGTGGAGGATTCCGAGGGCGGAGGATTCCGAGGGCGGAGGATTCCGAGGGCGGAGGCACTTAGATTCAATATTGGAAATGCATGGCGTTTTCCCACCGCCTCGCTCCGCCGGCCCGCAGGCCTTGTCTACGCAGTGGGCGGTCACGACGGCGATTCGCACCTGGCCACGGCGGAGGCCTACCTGCCGGAGGAGAACAGCTGGCGCCGGGTGGCGCGGATGTCCACAGCTCGTCGAGGCCTCGCCCTGGTGTCCCTCAGCGGCTGCCTGTTCGCCGTTGGAGGTCTCGACGATGCAGCCTGCTTTGAAACTGTGGAGCGCTACGACCCGGCTGCTGACCGGTGCGTCTGCTGGGTGATCTATCGGGTCTGCTGGGAGATCTATCGGGTCTGCTGGGAGATCTATCGGGTCTGCTGGGGGATCTATCGGGTCTGCTGGGAGATCTATCGGGTCTGCTGGGAGATCTTTCGGGTCTGCTGGGAGATCTATCGGGTCTGCTGGGAGATCTATCGGGTCTGCTGGGAGATCTATCGGGTCTGCTGGGGGATCTATCGGGTCTGCTGGGGGATCTATCGGGTCTGCTGGGGGATCTATCGGGTCTGCTGGGGGATCTATCGGGTCTGCTGGGAGATCTATCGGGTCTGCTGGGGGATCTATCGGGTCTGCTGGGAGATCTATCGGGTCTGCTGGGGGATCTATCGGGTCTGCTGGGAGATCTATCGGGTCTGCTGGGAGATCTATCGGGTCTGCTGGGGGATCTATCGGGTCTGCTGGGAGATCTATCGGGTCTGCTGGGTGATCTATCGGGTCTGCTGGGGGATCTATCGGGTCTGTGGAGTGATCTATCCTGTCTGCTGGGGGATCTATCGGGTCTGTGGGGTGATCTATCCGGTCTGCTGGGTGATCTATCGGGTCTGAAGGGTGATCCATCGGGTCTGCTGGGTGATCTATCGGGTCTGCTGGGTGATCTATCGGGTCTGCTGGGTGATCTATCGGGTCTGCTGAGTGATCTATCGGGTCTGCTGGGTGATCTATCGGGTCTGCTGGGTGATCTATCGGGTCTGCTGGGTGATCTATTGGGTCTATTGAGTAATCTATCGGGTCTGAAGGGTGATCTATCGGTCTGCTGGGGTGATCTATCGGGTCTGAAGGGTGATCTATCGGGTCTGCTGGGTGATCTATCGGGTCTGCTGGGTGATCTATCGGGTCTGCTGGGTGATCTATTGGGTCTATTGAGTAATCTATCGGGTCTGAAAAGTGATCTATCGGTCTGCTGGGGTGATCTATCGGGTCTGAAGGGTGATCTATCGGGTCTGCTGGGTGATCTATCGGGTCTGCTGGGTGATCTATCGGGTCTGCTGGGGGATCTATCGGGTCTGCTGGGTGATCTATTGGGTCTATTGAGTGATCTATCGGGTCTGAAGGGTGATCTATCGGGTCTGCTGGGGTGATCTATCGGGTCTATTGAGTGATCTATCGGGTCTGAAGGGTGATCTATCGGGTCTGCTGGGGTGATCTATCGTTGGTGAGTCTATTCTAGGGTTGCATAGTTACGCTCATCTTTACCTCTTGACGTGTAAACAAAGTTGGTTATTGATTTCTATGCATCAGCGTATACTACTTGTCTAAGTAACAATGTGAGAGTTTCTTTCTCAATATTTCCCAGCTGGGCGCCGGTGGCGCCAACTCAAACTCCTCGCGGCGGCTCCGCTGGCGCCCCCGTGGACTCTGGCAGCCGCCTGCTGGTCTGCGGCGGCAACGACTCCTCGGCCGCTCTGGCCACCTGCGAACTGTACGACCCGGTGAAGAACATGTGGCTGCCGGCGGCCTCCATGCGGCGGCCGAGGGCCGGAGCGGCGGCGGCTGCTGACGAGGCTGGCCGCGGCGTCTGCGTCCTTGGCGGCTTCGACGATCGCGGCGCAGTGGCGAGCGTCGAGCGGTTCGACCCGCGCTGCAACCGCTGGCTCGACTTGCCGCCCATGAGCGTCGCCCGCGGCGGCCTCGGCGCGGTGGCCCTCTGGGGCCGCCTGTACGCGGTGGGAGGCCACGACGGCGTCGCTTACTTGGGCAGCGCCGAGCGGCTGGACCCGGCGGCCGGCGCCTGGGAGACGGCGCCCGGATTGGCGCTGCGGCGGGCCGGCGCCGGCGTCTGCCTGCTGACTGGCTGGCCGGCTGGCCGGATCAGGGCTAATCGGATCGACTGAACGGCTTATCGGCTGGATTATCCATAGGATTATCCGTTAGATTTTAGTATAACTTTGATTGAATTATCGATTGATTGAATTATCGATTGCTTGAATTATCGATTGATTGAGCTATCGATTGATTGAATTATCGATTGATTGATTGAATTATCGATTGATTGAATTATCGATTGATTTAATTATCGATTGATTGATTTATCGATTGATTGAAGTATCGATTGATTAAATTATCGATTGATTGAATTATCGATTGATTGAAGTATCGCTTGATTAAATTATCGATTGATTGAATTATCGATCGATTGAAGTATCGATTGATTGAATTATTGATTGATTGAATTATTGATTGATTGAATTGTTGATTGATTGAATTATCGATTGATTGAATTATCGATTAATTTAATTATCGATTGATTGATTTATCGATTGATTGAATTATTTATTGATTGAATTATTTATTGATTGAATTGTTGATTGATTGGATTATCGATTGATTGGATTATCGATTGATTGGATTATCGATTGATTAAAGTATCGATTGATTGAATTATCGGTGGATTGAATCGTCGATTGATTAATTTATCGATAAACTCATAAATTGGATCATTGACACGATAATGGATCGGATTATTGTGAATAGGATTAAGCATGACTAAGCTTATGGACCATATTATGGATCAACGATTTGATAACAGATCAGATTCTTACTGCTCAACGCATCTCATCTATTCCACTGATTTATTTAATTCTGTCCACTGAAAGATTTTGT
>NIVC01001939.1:62500-65000 GCA_002269645.1 Macrostomum lignano
ACTTTGCTTCTGTTACATGCTGAATGTAGACCAGACGACAGAACAACGAAAAAATAATCAACACCTTGACTGCCTAAAAGTTAGATGAGTCATCACCTAAGGGTCAGATGAGTCATCACCTAAGGGTCAGATGAGTCATCACCTAAGGGTCAGATGAGTCATCACCTAAGGGTCAGATGAGTCATCACCTAAGGGTCAGATGAGTCATCACCTAAGGGTCAGATGAGTCATCACCTAAGGGTCAGATGAGTCATCACCTAAGATTCAGACGAGTCATCACCTAAGGGTCAGATGGGTTATCATCTAAGGTTCAGATGGGTTATCATCTAAGGGTCAGATGGGTTAGCATCTAAGGTTCAGATGGGTTATCATCTAAGGGTCAGATGGGTTAGCATCTAAGGGTCAGATGAGTCATCACCTAAGGGTCAGATGGGTCAGCATTAAGCTGATTCATCTCCTCCATCATCCTTCAGTTGCCGCGGCTGCAGAGGTTGGCCATGGAGCGCCGGATGTAGCTCCTGAAGGTGATGTTGTAGTACCAGTACAGCACCGGGGACGCCACGCTGTGCATGTACATCAGCAGCTGGCAGAACGGCAGCAGGTCGTTGATGAAGGCGACCCCGGCGGATTCCTCCGGCTGGCCAGGCTCCCGCTGCTCCAGTTTGGGCAGAAAGTCCAACGTCAGCAGCACGGCGTGCTTCGGCAGGGTGCAGACAACGAAGCTGATGACCAGCGCCACTACGGTGGTGATGGCTCGCTTCTGCGTTCGCATCGCCTGCTGGCTGGGGCGCCACTGACGCTGCTGCCGCCGCCGCCCGTGCTGCCGCCGCTGCCACGGACTGGCCGGTGGGAGTTCAGACAGCTGTACCGCTGGACCTGATGGCTGAACTGATGCGACAGCTCGCGATGCTGCTGTTGCTGCTGCGCTCGCTGCAGAGCCACCGAAGCTCCGGCGGCTTCGGACTCGGCGCGGTGGCTGCCGGCGCTGCCCAGGCGCGACCGCCGCGCGAAGCGATGACCATAGCGATGTGGCAGTAGCAGCAGGCGATGAAGACGGCCGGGATGACGGAGTGCAGCAGCGGGGTCACCAGGTGAAATGCGTAGCGTTCCGTGGTGTTCAGCTCCTTCTCGTGGCAGTAATAGAAGTAGGCGGTGACGCTGCCGTTGGAATTGCCGGGGTCAGGGAAGATCAGGCGCGTCTCCGTGACGGTGTAGATGAACGGCACGGGGCTGCAGAGGGCGGCGGAGGCGAGCCAGATGCAGGCGACCCAGATCAGCAGGCAGCGGTCCGACAGCTCCCGGACTCCGCGGGCCTGCATGAGGCTCTGGCGGAGTCTGATGGCCGCCATGGAGATCAACGTGAGCGAGTTGATGGTCATCACGTAGGCTGCGAGGATGGGGTCGACGGGGTCTTTGTTGTGGGGGAAAAGAATTGACAGTCAACTGACACTGACAGTCAACTGACACTGACAGTCAAATGACACTGACAGTCAAATGACACTGACAGTCAACTGACACAGACAGTCAACTGTCGTACACACATGTTTATTGTCTGAAGCCAGCGACTCAATCATAGCTATCAGTCAACAGCAGATGCTATGCTAGAGAGTTCGCTCTGTACAACAAACTCTACACAAGGGGCCCTGGATCGTCAGCATTGCCTTGGGAAGCAGCAGTAAATTACAGATGCCGCTCAGCCTCCTCGGCAACAAACAAATTAAAAAATTTTTGCACTTTTAACTCACCTCTCCGCGTGCAACTTTCTGTTAAGCTATTTGTTTTTTATGACGTCGAGGCGTGTCCATCAGCCGCATCAATTACCCACCTAACTAACGATATTCATTTGCATAATTACAGGGGCAAGCAGTGGCCCAACCCTGCCACCTGCCCTGTTCCTAGCTCGGTTTTTTTGCACCCTGAGCTGACTACTAAAGGGCTCTCGAAATTATGCTCAACGTTTCACAGTTTTTTCGCTGATCTTACTTGTCAGACTGTTGTTGAGAATGTGAAAATTTGGTGGCCTGACGGAGAGTCCACAGGCTTGGAAACCGGTTGAACCTCAATGCGCCGCGACTGACTCTCGCTCTCTCTCTCTCTCTCTCTCTCTCTCTCTCTCTCTCTCTCTCTCTCTCTCTCTTTCTCTCTCTCTCTCTCTTTCTCTCTCTCTCTCTTTCTCTCTCTCTCTCCCTCTCTCTACCTCTCTCTCTCTCTCTTTCTCGCTCTCTCTCCCTCTCTCTCTCCCTCTCTCTACCTCTCTCTCTCTCTTTCTCTCTTTCTCGCTCTCTCTCTCTCTCTCTCTCTCTCTCTCTCTCTCTCTCTCTCTCTCTCTCTCTCTCTCTCTCTCTCTCTCTCTCTCTCTCTCTCTCTCTTTCTCTCTCTCTCTCTTTCTCTCTCTCTCTCCCTCTCTCTACCTCTCTCTCTCTCTCTCTCTCTCTCTCTCCCTCTCTCTCTCCCTCTCTCTACCTCTCTCTCTCTCTCTTTCTCGCTCTCTCTCTCTCTC
>NIVC01001939.1:70000-80459 GCA_002269645.1 Macrostomum lignano
TTTCAGTGCAAAAGCACCGGGAAAGAAAATGTCCTATCAAATGATGAAAGTGTTCCGTCTGCGGCAGTTAAAAAAGATTTTGCAGGCTGCAGGCTCTTTTAGCGTAATTTGAAGCCACGCAAAACCTGGGTCCCGCCCTAATCTTGATCCCCAGTCTAGGGGAACTGGAATTGCATACACTCACTGGCCAGAGATATATTTTAAAGACTGGTTCAGCAGATTTCGACTACATTTCCGAAATATTTATACAGACTGTCTATTCAGCCTTTGAGACGAGTCATATCGAATTCCAGGTAGCTGGACTGCCTTGCTTAACTGACCGATTTTGTTAAATAAAGAAACAAAAAAAAATTGTTTTTTTCTACTGAGGGATAGATTAGCAATCCATTCTATTCCTTTATTGATTTAGGCTAGATTAGCAATCCATTCTATTCCTTTATTGATTTAGGCTAGATTAGCAATCCATTCTATCCCTTTATTAATTTAGGCTAGATTAGCAATCCATTCTATCCCTTTATTGATTTAGGCTAGATTAGCAATCCACTCTATTCCTTCATTGATGTAGGCTAGATTAGCAATCCATTCTATTCCTTTATTGATTTAGGCTAGATTAGCAATCCATTCTATTCATTCATTGATGTAGGCTAGATTAGCAATGCATTCTATTCCTTCATTGATGTAGGCTAGATTAGCAATCCATTCTATCCCTTTATTGATTTAGGCTAGATTAGCAATCCATTCTATCCCTTTATTGATTTAGGCTAGATTAGCAATCCATTCTATCCCTTTATTGATTTAGGCTAGATTAGCAATCCATTCTATCCCTTTATTGATTTAGGCTAGATTAGCAATCCATTCTATCCCTTTATTGATTTAAGCTAGATTAGCAATCCACCTATTCCTTTATTGATGTAGGCTAGATTAGCAATCCACCTATTCCTTTATTGATGTAGGCTAGATTAGCAATGCATTCTATTCCTTTATTGATGTAGGCTAGATTAGCAATCCATTCTATTCCTTCATTGATGTAGGCTAGATTAGCAATCCATTCTATTCCTTCATTGATGTAGGCTAGATTAGCAATGCATTCTATTCATTCATTAAAGTAGGCTAGATTAGCAATCCATTCTATTCCTTCATTGATGTAGGCTAGATTAGCAATCCATTCTATTCATTCATTGATGTAGGCTAGATTAGCAATCCATTCTATTCCTTCATTGATGTAGGCTAGATTAGCAATCCATTCTATCCCTTTATTGATTTAGGCTAGATTAGCAATCCATTCTATTCCTTCATTGATGTAGGCTAGATTAGCAATCCATTCTATCCCTTTATTGATTTAGGCTAGATTAGTATCCATTCTATTCCTTCATTGATGTAGGCTAGATTAGCAATCCATTCTATCCCTTTATTGATTTAGGCTAGATTAGCAATCCATTCTATCCCTTTATTGATGTAGGCTAGATTAGCAATCCATTCTATCCCTTTATTGATTTAGGCTAGATTGGCAATCCATTCTATCCCTTTATTGATTTAGGCTAGATTAGCAATCCATTCTATCCCTTTATTGATTTAGGCTAGATTAGCAATCCATTCTATCCCTTTATTGATTTAGGCTAGATTAGCAATCCATTCTATCCCTTTTTGATTTAGGCTAGATTAGCAATCCATTCTATCCCTTTATTGATTTAGGCTAGATTAGCAATGCATTCTATTCCTTTATTGATGTAGGCTAGATTAGCAATCCATTCTATCCCTTTATTGATTTAGGCTAGATTAGCAATGCATTCTATTCCTTTGTTGATGTAGGCTAGATTAGCAATCCATTCTATCCCTTTATTGATTTAGGCTAGATTAGCAATCCATTCTATCCCTTTATTGATGTAGGCTAGATTAGCAATCCATTCTATCCCTTTATTGATTTAGGCTAGATTAGCAATCCATTCTATTCGTTCATTGATGTAGGCTAGATTAGCAATGCATTCTATTCATTCATTAAAGTAGGCTAGATTAGCAATCCATTCTATCCCTTTATTGATGTAGGCTAGATTAGCAATCCATTCTATCCCTTTATTGATTTAGGCTAGATTAGCAATCCATTCTATCCCTTTATTGATGTAGGCTAGATTAGCAATCCATTCTATCCCTTTTTGATTTAGGCTAGATTAGCAATCCATTCTATTCTTTTATTGATGTAGGCTAGATTAGCAATCCATTCTATTCCTTTATTGATGTAGGCTAGATTAGCAATCCATTCTATTCCTTTATTGATGTAGGCTAGATTAGCAATCCATTCTATCCCTTTATTGATTTAGGCTAGATTAGCAATCCATTCTATTCCTTTATTGATGTAGGCTAGATTAGCAATCCACCTATTCCTTTATTGATGTAGGCTAGATTAGCAATCCATTCTATCCCTTTATTGATTTAGGCTAGATTAGCAATCCATTCTATTCCTTTATTGATGTAGGCTAGATTAGCAATCCATTCTATCCCTTTATTGATTTAGGCTAGATTAGCAATCCATTCTATTCCTTTATTGATTTAGGCTAGACTAGCAATCCATTCTATTCCTTCATTGATGTAGGCTAGATTAGCTATCCATTCTATCCCTTTATTGATGTAGACTAGATTAG
Organism: Macrostomum lignano; assembly: GCA_002269645.1. Classification (NCBI taxonomy): domain Eukaryota; kingdom Metazoa; phylum Platyhelminthes; family Macrostomidae; genus Macrostomum; species Macrostomum lignano. Next base: position 72,637 of record NIVC01001939.1, read on the forward strand.
TAATCCATTCTATTCCTTCATTGATGTAGACTAGATTAGTAATCCATTCTATTCCTTCATTGATTTAGACTAGATTAGCAATCCATTCTATTCCTTCATTGATTTAGACTAGATTAGCAATCCATTCTATTCCTTCATTGATGTAGGCTAGATTAGCAATCCATTCTATTCCTTCATTGATGTAGACTAGATTAGCAATCCATTCTATTCCTTCATTGATGTAGACTAGATTAGCAATCCATTCTATTCCTTCATTGATGTAGACTAGATTAGCAATCCATTCTATTCCTTTATTGATTTAGGCTAGATTAGCAATCCATTCTATTCCTTCATTGATGTAGGCTAGATTAGCAATCCATTCTATTCCTTCATTGATGTAGGCTAGATTAGCAATCCACTCTATTCCTTTATTGATTTAGGCTGGATTAGCAATCCATTCTATCCCTTTATTGATTTAGGCTAGATTAGCAATCCACCTATTCCTTATTGATGTAGACTAGATTAGCAATCCATTCTATTCCTTCATTGATGTAGGCTAGATTAGCAATTCACTCTATTCCTTCATTGATGTAGGCTAGATTAGCAATTCACTCTATTCCTTCATTGATGTAGGCTAGATTAGCAATTCACTCTATTCCTTTATTGATGTAGGCTAGATTAGCAATTCACTCTATTCCTTTATTGATGTAGGCTAGATTAGCAATCCATTCTATTCCTTCATTGATGTAGGCTAGATTAGCAATTCACTCTATTCCTTTATTGATGTAGGCTAGATTAGCAATCCATTCTATTCCTTCATTGATGTAGGCTAGATTAGCAATCCATTCTATTCCTTCATTGATGTAGGCTAGATTAGCAATTCACTCTATTCCTTTATTGATGTAGGCTAGATTAGCAATTCACTCTATTCCTTTATTGATGTAGGCTAGATTAGCAATCCATTCTATTCCTTTATTGATGTAGGCTAGATTAGCAATCCATCGAGTCAGCCCCTTTCGTTCGCTAAAGGGCCTTGAAAAAATTGATTTGATTCCCTTCCTTGTACAATGATTTTTCAGTTAGCAAAATTTGTTAAAATAAAGCTCAGAACAGGAAAAGTCGCAACAGATTCGCAGCTGCTCAGTCTGGGAGAACATGGAATTCGCGGTTCAACTCGCGGCCAGCTTCCAATGCCTGCGGCAGAAGGTTGGGGAGCTGGAAAGCCTCCCTGTGATGTCGGAGCCGCTCATTAGAGATGTTGCACCAGGCTCCAAGCTGTCTAAATATGGAGGCCCGAAGTGTCACATGACTTCCTGGCACCCAGTTCCCTCCTCAGCTTAGAGCACAAACCGGTTCCACCGCTGCTGGGAGTTCCGGCGCGGAAGCAGTGAAAGCCAACTATGCCCAGCTTTACTCGCTTCTCATACTTTATAAAAAACTTTCTATAGAAAAAAGGTGATGATGGAACGATGCCTGCTTCCCTAGAGTAATCTTCCCCCTTTCCTAAGAGGTTTGTTCAACACATCGCCCCGATCCTCTTCATCGGGATGCAATTTCTTATCCGATCGTGTTTTGTTCCGCAAGCCTCTCCCAGAGTCTGCATCTCCTGCTCTTTCCTCACTCAGATCCGCTTGGCAAAGCGGGACAATTGCATCGCTGAGAGACTACTCATGGAGAATTCATGGTGAATAGCCCTGAGCTGCCGTAATCAGATTTGGAAAGGGTTTAGTCTGCTGTTCAGTACATTTTCTACAAGTGCACACTGCGAGCGGTCTGCGTTTTTTTACTATATGTGTATCTGTGTTTCTCGCGGGAACTTTTCTGCGGCAATTGTTCAGGAAATCGTGTTAGTGAACAAGAAACAAAAAAGCGATTTTCACTTCAGAGAACGAAGACTCACCTCTTTTAGGTCAATCACTACGACATCCATGAGTTGTCGGTGAATAATTTTATGGTGAATATCTTAGAGAGTAGACAGATTAAGCTGAGGTTTCAGTTTGGGAGAATTCTTGTGGGCTTAGGGGGGGATTTTCCTGTCCCGTCGGGCAATATAAGGCGGATCGGGGGGTTGGAAGGACCGGCGCGTTAATCTGTGGCTCAGCCAATCAGATTGTAGCTCGACTTCTGGCTAAGAAGTGCAGTGAAAGCTGCTCTGCTGAGGGGGTACATTGAGACAGTCTAGACAGAGGAACTTGAAAGGTGAGAGCGAAAAGAATTAGGTGAATTATTAGATTCTTAGTGCTAGGGGATTTTTAAATAAGAGGCGGACAGTGAAAGCTGGAGAGTGAGAGGTAGAGTGAGAGTGTAAGTGAAAGAAGAGTGAGAGTGAGAGCTGGAGGGGAGTGAGAGGGAGAGTGAGAGGGAGAGTGAGAGGGAGAGTGAGAGTGTAAGTGAAAGAAGAGTGAGAGTGAGAGCTGGAGGGGAGTGAGAGGGAGAGTGAGAGGGAGAGTGAGAGGGAGAGTGAGAGGGAGAGTGAGAGGGAGAGTGAGAGGGAGAGTGAGAGGGAGAGTGAGAGGGAGAGTGAGAGGGAGAGTGAGAGGGAGAGTGAGAGGGAGAGTGAGAGGGAGAGTGAGAGGGAGAGTGAGAGGGAGAGTGAGAGGGAGAGTGAGAGGGAGAGTGAGAGGGAGAGTGAGAGGGAGAGTGAGAGGGAGAGTGAGAGGGAGAGTGAGAGGGAGAGTGAGAGGGAGAGTGAGAGGGAGAGTGAGAGGGAGAGTGAGAGGGAGAGTGAGAGGGAGAGTGAGAGGGAGAGTGAGAGGGAGAGTGAGAGGGAGAGTGAGAGGGAGAGTGAGAGGGAGAGTGAGAGGGAGAGTGAGAGGGAGAGTGAGATGTAGCAAGACGTAGCTGAGGGGCAGACAGAGCTCGGGAGCGAATATGCACCACAATTTCCCTATTTCACGGACCGCACTCCCCTCGGCTGACGACGGCTTCCTGCTGCGCTGACGCATCGGTCGCCGCCACAGCGAAAAGCGTATGAGCCTGCTTGGCTACGCCGACGACTCCGCCCTCCTGTCCTCATCCAGATCGACAGGCTGGTTGAGGTCTTGCAAAGGACTTGCCTGGGCGGCCTTCCTTTCGATCCCAGCCGTCCTCCAGTCCAAAGCGCTGCCCGACCGCCAGAGGGCTCGGCTGTGGCAGGCAATGGTCCTGCTATACAACGCCGAGACGTGGACGCTGACGGTTACACTGGAGCGGCAGTTGGACTCGGCGCACTCAGAGCTGCTCCGTGCGGCCCTTCGAGCTGACGAGAGCGTCGGGACCGAGGCCCTGTACGATCGGGCCAAGCTGCAGCGCCCCCCACCATCCTGCGGGCCACGTGATCCGGACCGAGGGCTACTGCCCCAACCTGTTCACCTTTCAGGGCCCGTTCAGGCGGGGTCAGGCCCGAACCCGTCGATATGTAGACTGCCTCCTACGCGACGCCGGGGCGCCCGACACTGCCATCTGACGCGCCCTGCTCAAAATGTAACCTAACATACGGGGCTGCGTACTTTGTTGTTGTTGAGAACTCTACAAACAAGGATGTTGGTCAAATTATCAAACTCGTTTTAGAAAGGCTTTTGATGAGATTTTCAGTGCGGTTGTCGAAGTGCAGCCCCCCTCCGGCTTTTGCTTCCCCAGTTCTTTCTGGTGCAAGTGTGACTTTTTAAATAAAGATGTTTACGCGGCTTGCCCAGTGCAAAAGCGCCGAGATCAAAGGGTGAGGCCTGCAGTCTTCGGGTCCAGTTTTACTGACTTATTTAATTAAATCTGATTAAATTACGGACATAATTACGCCAGTGCAGGCCAGGCTTTGCGTAAAGTACATCGCGCTTCTGTTTTGCTGACGCAAACGGAAAAAATTGGCACAACAGATCCTGTGCTTTGTTTGAACTGACAATGACACTAAACTGACATGACACTAAACTGACAATGACACTAAACTGACATGACACTAAACTGACAATGACACTAAACTGACAATGACACTGAACTGACAATGACACTGAACCGACACTGACGCTCAGCTGACGGTGTCGCTAAACTGTCAATGACACTGCAATGACAGAGAGAAGCCTCTATAGGCCCTTCACTGTCCTGCTGTCTCTTCCCCTTCGAAGCGACCATTGCACGCAGTTTCAAAGTCTACGCTCGTAGTAGGAATGATGATATAAAGGGCCATACTAATTACGCATCTCCCTGTCACAATAATTATTTCGCTGCTTTGCAATCAACAGGTTCTGCATTGTTTTGGAGCAGTTCAGAAGAGTTCGGACAGTTTCAAGACAACAGACTTTTCTACGAGCCACATGTTGGAGAGCCGTTTAATCATCGGCGGTAAAGCATCGGGTATGCTGTCCAGCGCTTGAAGACAGGTGCAATCTAAGTTGCACCTGTAAGTAAAGCAAAGTTCAAGGCCACTGCATGCGAAGAAAGAGAAGCGAGGGACAGCAAGAGAGTCAGAGAGAGTGAGAACGAGACTGATATGGAGTGAGAAGGAGAGTAATGTGGAGCTAGACTGACATAGGAGCTGAACTGACAATGACACTGAACTGACATTGGAGCTGAACTGACATTGGAGCTGAACTGACATTGGAGCTGAACTGACATTGGAGCTGAACTGACATTGGAGCTGAAGTGACATTGGAGCTGAACTGACATTGGAGCTGAACTGACATTGAAGCTGAACTGACATTGGAGCTGAACTGACAATGACACTGAACTGATATTGGAGCTGAACTGACAATGGAGCTGAACTGACATTGGAGCTGAACTGACATTGGAGCTGAACTGACAATGACACTGAACTGATATTGGAGCTGAACTGACATTGGAGCTGAACTGATATTGGAGCTGAACTGACATTGGAGCTGAACTGACATTGGAGCTCAACTGACAATGACACTGAACTGATATTGGAGCTGAACTGACAATGGAGCTGAACTGACATTGGAGCTGAACTGACATTGGAGCTGAACTGACAATGACACTGAACTGATATTGGAGCTGAACTGACATTGGAGCTGAACTGACATTGGAGCTGAACTGACAATGACACTGAACTGATATTGGAGCTGAACTGACAATGGAGCTGAACTGACATTGGAGCTGAACTGACATTGGAGCTGAACTGACATTGGAGCTGAACTGACATTGGAGCTGAACTGACAATGACACTGAACTGATATTGGAGCTGAACTGACAATGGAGCTGAACTGACATTGGAGCTGAACTGACATTGGAGCTGAACTGACATTGGAGCTGAACTGACAATGACACTGAACTGATATTGGAGCTGAACTGACAATGGAGCTGAACTGACATTGGAGCTGAACTGACATTGGAGCTGAACTGACATTGGAGCTGAACTGACAATGACACTGAACTGATATTGGAGCTGAACTGACATTGGAGCTGAACTGACATTGGAGCTGAACTGACATTGGAGCTGAACTGACAATGACACTGAACTGATATTGGAGCTGAACTGACAATGGAGCTGAACTGACATTGGAGCTGAACTGACATTGGAGCTGAACTGACAATGACACTGAACTGATATTGGAGCTGAACTGACATTGGAGCTGAACTGACATTGGAGCTGAACTGACAATGACACTGAACTGATATTGGAGCTGAACTGACAATGGAGCTGAACTGACATTGGAGCTGAACTGACATTGGAGCTGAACTGACATTGGAGCTGAACTGACATTGGAGCTGAACTGACAATGACACTGAACTGATATTGGAGCTGAACTGACAATGGAGCTGAACTGACATTGGAGCTGAACTGACATTGGAGCTGAACTGACATTGGAGCTGAACTGACAATGACACTGAACTGATATTGGAGCTGAACTGACAATGGAGCTGAACTGACATTGGAGCTGAACTGACATTGGAGCTGAACTGACATTGGAGCTGAACTGACAATGACACTGAACTGATATTGGAGCTGAACTGACAATGGAGCTGAACTGACATTGGAGCTGAACTGACAATGACACTGAACTGATATTGGAGCTGAACTGATATTGGAGCTGAACTGACATTGGAGCTGAACTGACATTGGAGCTGAACTGACAATGACACTGAACTGATATTGGAGCTGAACTGACATTGGAGCTGAACTGACATTGGAGCTGAACTGACAATGACACTGAACTGATATTGGAGCTGAACTGACATTGGAGCTGAACTGACATTGGAGCTGAACTGATAATGACACTGAACTGATATTGGAGCTGAACTGACAATGACACTGAACTGACATTGGAGCTGAACTGACAATGACACTGAACTGACATTGGAGCTGAACTGACAATGACACTGAACTGACATGGGAGCTGAACTGACATGGAGCTGAACTGACATTGGAGCTGAACTGACATTGGAGCTGAACTGACATTGGAGCTGAACTGACATTGGAGCTGAACTGACATTGGAGCTGAACTGACATTGGAGCTGAACTGACATTGGAGCTGAACTGACATTGGAGCTGAACTGACATTGGAGCTGAACTGACATTGGAGCTGAACTGACATTGGAGCTGAACTGACATTGGAGCTGAACTGACATTGGAGCTGAACTGACATTGGAGCTGAACTGACATTGGAGCTGAACTGACAATGACACTAGAGAAGAGAATAGAGAAGAGTATAGAGAGATGAGATGGGAGAGAGAAGAGAATTGAGCTAGTTTACTCCAATTGGTTATTGAGTACATGAAGAAAAAGTCCATCTTCATAGGAACTGAAATACCGAGAGTTTTTCAGTGAATAATTCAAACCTTTCAGAAGCAATTATTGACTTGTCTTAACCGCGTTCTCCGTAATTCTACTGTTGTATTGACCTGGATTCAACGAGAACCTCGAAGGGATCTCCAAGTTGGCCCAAATCGCCTTTCTGACGATGAGAATTTTCTTAATTATAACATTTGCTGTTTTTGTGGGAACTTGGCAATTATTTTGTGAATTTCTATTTATTTGCAACTCGACTTTTTTGTGATTGGAGAGAAATGGAAAAAATATGAAATAAACTTTCTTTTCGTTCCTCGATTTTTTAATGCAAGACAACCCTAAAAAAATTCTGACACCTGCCTTCGGGCCTCAGAAGCTGCCATGATTAAACACGCAGAGTTGACCCGGTGCGCTTTATCTAAGTTGGCACTGTTTTTTGGCTGGACTGGTGGGGGCGGTCGGGCACAAAAAACATGTCATGCATAAGTCTGACAGTTATTTACGATGCGGCAGAAGTTCGTTCTCGAGTCCGCGGCTTTGCTGAGTCCTCAGGCAACAGGATCAAGAGTTGCTCAGACTCAGGGTACTCAGAATTACAGTACTTGCTCACACGTGACTAAGGATATTCTTCGAAGTAAATACTGTCACTGAACTGACAATAAACTGTCACTGAACTGACAATAAACTGTAACTGAATGACAATAAACTGTCACTGAGCTGACAACTAAACTGTCACTGAACTGACAATAAACTGTCACTGAACTGACAATAAACTGTTCACTGAACTGACAAATAAACTGTCACTGAACTGACGATAAACTGTCACTGAGCTGACAATAAACTGTCACTGAACTGACAATAAACTGTCACTGAACTGACAATAAACTGTCACTGAGCTGACAATAAACTGTCACTGAGCTGACAATAGACTGTCACTGAACTGACAATAAACTGTCACTGAACTGACAATAAACTGTCACTGAACTGACAATAAACTGTCACTGAACTGACAATAAACTGTCACTGAACTGACAATAGACTGTCACTGAGCTGACAATAGACTGTCACTGAACTGACAATAAACTGTCACTGAACTGTCAATAAACTGTCACTAAACTGTCAATAA
>NIVC01001939.1:82028-84528 GCA_002269645.1 Macrostomum lignano
AGAGTGGGAGTTCGTGGCTTTCGTACTGGACCGCCTGTTTCTGTGGCTCTTCAGTCTGGCTGCAGCAATTGGTGAGCTAGTTGGTAGGGAGAGCCGCTTTTAGAACAGCAGGAGTTCTCGCGCCGCCCAATGGGTCTAGATAAAAAACTTTCATTCTGAGCCACGCAAAGCAGCTACTTGAGAATCGTTTGAGCGAATTATTGCTAATGAAAGCAATCGGCTGGAATGGTAGTATTATGCGAAAGCGAGTTTCTGGTCTTTTGTCTTACTGTCTTGTGGAATTTTTGGAATTTTTATTGCACTTTTAACTCTCGGGTTGCCATGTAGATATATGCATTATTTATTCTTAAAGTCGTGTGTCAATCTCAAGGTTAAGTTTTCAAGGTCAAAGTCTCAGAGTGAACTTTTCAAGGTCAAAGTCTCAAGGTCAAAGTCTCAAGATCAACTTTTCAAGGTCAAAGTCTCAAGGTAAACTTTTCAAGGTTAAATTCTAAAGGTAAACTTTTCAAGGTTAAAGTCTCAAGGTCAACTTTTCAGGGTCAAAGTCTCAAGGTCAACTTTTCAGGGTCAAAGTCAAGTTTCCACTCTGAAGGTCACACGCCAAATTAGCGTACCTCAATGTCACACTTTTTTAAATGTCTTATTCTCAAGGTCACGCCTTCAAGGTCACATGCTTCTTTCAGGGTCAATGTCTGCGCTCTGCCCCTCCTCGCCCGCAGGCGCCTTCGGGATTTTCATGCAGGCACCCAGTCTGCACGACAGCCACGACTCGTTGACTTCGCCGGCCACCGCCACCACCCAGTCGCCTCTCCAGCCAGGCATCGAGAGACTGTGCCGCAGCAGCCTCATCATTGACTAGGCTATGAACAAAAACATTTACATGTAGCGAATAATATTGTTATATAACCGTACTTATTCTAGAACTAGTAACACTTCATATTGCTCATGTGTTTCAGTGTAGTAAAACTGTAATACAATCTTATCATTATTAGCACGCCTGCAGTAGATTCGTTTGCTTCCGTTAAAAGTAAATTTGATTTGGAATTAGAGGAAATGCCTTCTTCGGAACCCAAACCTTATGTTGAGACCTTGAGTGGTAAATACTAATCCTAGAAGATCTTAAGCGGGAATCCTAACCTTATATAGAGACCTATAGAGAGTGGGGAATTCCAATCCGATACAGTGACCTTGAGTGGGGAATCCCAATCCTATAGAGACCTTGAGTGGAAAATCTCAATACTATAGAGACATTGAGTGGGGAATCCCAATTCCATACAGAGACTTTAAGTAGGGATTCCCCATTCCATACAGAGATCTTTAGTGGGGAATCCCAATTCGATACAGAGACCTTGAGTGGGGAATCCCAATCCTATAGAGACCTTGAGTGGAAAATCCCAATACTATAGAGACATTGAGTGGGAAATCCCAATTCCATACAGAGACTTTAAGTAGGGATTCCCCATTCCATACAGAGATATTTAGTGGGGAATCCCAATTCCATACAGAGACCTTGAGTGGGGAATCCCTATTCCATACAGAACCCTTGAGTGGGAAATCCCAATTCCATACAGAGACCTTGAGTGGAAAATCCCAATTCCATACAGAGACCTTGAGTGGAGAATCCCAATTCCATACAGAGACCTTGAGTGGGGAATCCCAATTCCATACAGAGACCTTGAGTGGAGAATCCAAATTCCATACAGAGACCTTGAGTGGAAAATCCCAATTCCATACAGAGACCTTGAGTGGAGAATCCCAATTCCATACAGAGACCTTGAGTGGAGAATCCCAATTCCATACAGAGACCTTGAGTGGGGAATCCCAATTCCATACAGAGACCTTGAGTGGAGAATCCAAATTCCATACAGAGACCTTGAGTGGAGAATCCCAATTCCATACAGAGACCTTGAGTGAAGAATCCCAATTCCATACAGAAACCTTGAGTGGAGAATCCCAATTCCATACAGAGACCTTGAGTGGGGAATCCCAATTCCATACAGAGACCTTGAGTGGAGAATCCAAATTCCATACAGAGACCTTGAGTGGAAAATCCCAATTCCATACAGAGACCTTGAGTGGGGAATCCCAATTCCATACAGAGACCTTGAGTGGGGAATCCCAATTCCATACAGAGACCTTGAGTGGGGAATCCCTATTCCATACAGAACCCTTGAGTGGGAAATCCCAATTCCATACAGAGACCTTGAGTGGGGAATCCCTATTCCATACAGAACTCTTGAGTGGGAAATCCCAATTCCATACAGAGACCTTGAGTGGAGAATCCCAATTCCATACAGAGACCTTGAGTGGAGAATCCCAATTCCATACAGAGACCTTGAGTGGGGAATCCCAATTCCATACAGAGACCTTGAGTGGAGAATCCAAATTCCATACAGAGACCTTGAGTGGGGAATCCCTATTCCATACAGAACCCTTTAGTGGGAAATCCCAATTCCATACAGAGACCTTGAGTGGGGAATCCCTATTCCATACAGAACTC